>JAODJW010000094.1:28574431-28608317 GCA_026777045.1 Hyperopisus bebe
ATCTTTTCACACTCAGATAATAACCTTTTTTCCATTTGAACTTTCTTCCAATTTGCTAAAACAGACTATTTCAAGGGATCATCTGATTGGCCTCCTCAGGTGTGACATCTTGCGAGGACAGCTCAGAGAAGAGGGCAGGAAGCCAATACTGAGATTCCCCTGAAGCCTGGGTGTCCAGCCAGGCCAGACCTTCTTTCAGCAGGTGGTCCTAAAAAGGAGGTCAACGCAGCAAACCGGGCTTAAGCGTCGACTAGATACTGAAACATATTTTTAAATTTGTACATCCTTATAAAAAATAACCTGAAAATGAATCATCACCAGGTTACTATGCTTATCTCTTCTATCTTCTATACTGCATCCAAGAAGATTACAGCGCTAACACTCCTTAAATAACAGTAGACAGGCAAATTCATTGTACAGCCTGTAAGTCATGTCTATAAAATGACTTTGGCTCTAGTCTGTTCCATTCATCATTCTAAGTCCCCACTTACCAGAACATGGCCAGCCCGCTCCGTTTCCCACTTCAGGCTTTCCTTGATCTCACTCACTGTTACATAGCCCTTCTTCTGTTGAAGAAAGAGAATGAAATGAATCTACTGCACTTGTTCTTCAGATCTTCTTGGGCAATTTCAACTTCCCTTGCTTTAGATAATGAAATGGGGTTCACTTGGCACTCCAACAGTTAATTCTTGTTTGCAGGGTTTAAACAACTTTAAGGAAGTAGGTCTTTAACTCCCAAATTCACTTTCAGCTAGGAGTATTTATAAAATGCTATATAAACACTGGAGAACTCTACTCTTATTCTGCTATCCGGCTTACCTCAGCCAGCTGCAAGACCACAGTATGATCCATGTTCAGTTCCGCTGGGACTGACTGTACGAGGTAAGATCCTCCCACAGGGATCATCCCAAACCCATTGCCCATGGCCTTTAGCTTCTTGATGGCTCGTACCAGGTCATCCCTGAGAGACAATCACTTACTCTATCTGCCTTATCTGAGTATTCATTTTCATGACAATGTGCCATATTTTTGGGTAAGAAGTGTAACAAGGTAGCTAGTAAACAGTACTCACTGGCTGACATCCTGAGCAAACTTCCCCCGGCCCTTAAGTACTCGTTGATGGAGTTCATCTAAAGTAATGAGTCCTGAAACAGGAACAGAAAAATTAAACCACACAACATTAAGTTAAACATTGAGTTCAAGACAAAAGTATTCTTAAAGACAATTGAGACTGCACTTTCAGTTATAGTAGTGGCTAATCAAATCAGATTAGTTTATTATACCATAAGGGAAAGCCTATCCTGGATGGGAAGGCAATCCATTGCAGGGTGTTCACAAGTGGTCATGTGCTCACTCACCATGCTGGTGATCTATCATGCTATGCTACATTATAGAGAACAGGTAATTCAAGAAAATGCATTCATCAATAAGGCTTAAATTAAAAATGTGTACAAGGCATTTCAATAGTAGTTAAACCCTCCCATCGATGTCACATTGTCTGAGATAAGTTACAATGGGCTCTCCATAATTTTGTGGTCATAGCAGCAGAAGCTCTCTCTGTCACGAAAAGAGTTTCCATTGGATGATGTATTACCCCAGAAAAAAATTGCGATAAACAATATTATTGTCATTTTAAGCCACTGAAAATTATGATAGTATAATAATGCAAGTACAGCCTTTCAAAGAGCAATGAACTTTTAATTCTTAAGAATATTCAGACATTGTAATGTCAAAAGGATTGGTGTGTGTGTGCGCCCTGCAATGGCCTGGTGCACCATCCTGGGTTGTTCCCTGCCTTGCGGCCGTAGCCTCTTGGATAGGCTATGGACCCCCTTCTACCCTGAATGGGATAAGACGTTACACAAAATGGATGGATGTACTGTCAAAAAAATGGAAATATCCTAAATAAATTAAACATTAAAAAATAGATAAAATGGACTCTGACGTTCTGTTAACAAAAACTGCATTATACATGAAACATCTGGCACAGGGATCTATACAGTCATTCATTCCTTTACGGACAATATACGGCCAGTGCAGATTTGCTGAGTGACCTCGATCGTTTATTGACCAGGGGAAAAATAACAGGAAGTCAGAAAGCAATCGGACCAAAGATTTTATACAAATACCTTTTCCACCCTCTATGCTCTGAATGATAACCACAATGGATAGCAGATTTGAAGAAAGTTTGGAAACACCAGCATCTATGATTCATCGCTACAGGATTATAAAGTCTCCCAGATGGCTACAAACTTAAACAAAGTACATTTGTACTGCAACACCACATACCTCTGTATGCTTTTGTGTCAGTGTCACTATTATTTTGATTTATTAATATAGTTTTTATATTTAATTTTCCTTTCTAGTTTATTTTTAGGTATGTTTCATTCATTTTTATTTTTAAATGTAAGTTGTTATACATTTTACTTTACGCTTTATTAATATTATTTCTTGGGGTAGAAAGTTATAAGACTGGCTACTACAAAACATTGCAATGTGGTGCCGTTTGCTATTTCTACGGTTCAAGTTCTTTGCACAAGAGGGCCAAAGATACAAAACTTAATTTTACCAAACAAGTACTGTACATTAGTTTTTATTTTACCTCGGTTTCAGGACCAATATTTATAGAAGTTGTCTAGTTGTAGTCTTATTTTATTTTCGTACCTTATTTTATTTTATGTTTTTATTAATGATTATAATCCTGTCTTGTGTACTGTAAGTACCCAAGTTTTAGTAAAATTCTTATTTATTCTTTATAAATCTGACTTCAGAGTACCTTTCCTTGGTACACTGGCACTGGAATTATGAACATTGAGGATTGTGGATGGTCCAGCACTGCGACGCGTGTGCAGTGGCAGGCACATATTCATGTGAACTATGAATCAGCTCTGAGCCACATTTACACCGCAGAGGGCAGACGAGAGGGCAGCAGCAGCGTCACAGGCTAAAATGTGGGGGGCATTCATTGCCAATATTGAGGTCAGACAAAAATTATCAAAGTTATGTCCATGTATGGAGCGATAAGTCGATAGTATAATTATCGTGACAGGCGTAACGGCTTCAAGTGTTAAGTAAAAATTCTATCAGCTTTACACATAAAAAAGGTTTGTTTAAGCTCTTTTAAACTATCTGGGGATAATTTCTGAGATATAAACAACTGGATTGTGCAAACAGTCACATTTTGCCTTGTTTTTGGGAAACCAAAACCCAAACATCAGTTTTTGAAGTTATTCTGAATAATGCACATTAGGGTGGGATGAAAAAAAATCAAAATTTTCAATAGCAATTTCCAATACTGCGGAAAAGTTCTCACTGGACCTCGTTATTAAACGTGCAAAATATCTTTCAAATAGGTTAATATTTTCAGGTTCCGCAACGTGATCGAAGCTTTCACCTGTCACATCAATGGGCAATATACACTACCCATTATCTATACTCATCGGTATTGTGTTTGTGCACTTTCACAACATGATAATCACTACAAAATACCAATGTTCAGGTAACGCAGATTTTTACTGGGTTATCAGCCATACACATACATTACATCGTTCTGCAGTTCTACGTGCATTACGATTAATCACCTGTCTCATCAATGCACAGATCCACACTACGTATCATCCATATCATAATGCAATGTAAAACTGTTCCTCAGTGCAACCAAAATTAAAAGTATTAAGCATGACAGTCAAAATGGTTAGATATACTATATTACCAAAAATATTGGGACACCTGAATTCAATGATTTGGAGGGGTGTCCCAATATTTTTGATAATACCCAGATGGATGAAGTGGTATAGGTAATGGATAGTGTATACTGCCAGTATGTCAGTGTAAGCATGCCCCTGAGTGCCACATTTCTGAATGAGTTGTTTCTCACTTACCCATTGTCACTGACCGATTGTTAGGTTCTTGTATTAAATTGAAACAATTTTACATTGCGTTATGATATGAATGATACGTAGTGTGGATCTGCGCATTGATGTGACAGGTGAAAACTTCGATTGCGCTGCGGAACCTGAAAATATTAACCTATTTCAAAGATATTTTGCATGTTTAATAATGAGGTCCAGTGACAACTTTTCCGCACTATTGGAAATTTAGATTTTTTCACCCCACATTCAACAGAAAAAACTAACGACACCACATTTTAACCAATTCCAGCATGGGCATAACAAAGAAGAAAAAGAAAATTGAGAGCTCACCTCCGTTTCTGTGTTTCAAGGCCAAGCACACTTCAATGATCTGCACTCCAAGCTCATAATAGAAATCCCCAACGCCAAGCATTTCTGACCAGAACCCTTTACCCGCTGTTCAACATACAGAAATATGTCAGCAGTTAGAAGAGCAAGTCAGATATACATTTAAAAACAGCATTGTACGCGGAAAATTAGTGCCACATTATTCTGCACTAACAGGCTACACGTGTCTTCACATTCCATACAAGCTGCTGTATACAGGCAGCTATATTTTAAGGGCCTGAGCAAAGTATGGCAAACCTGTAGGGTGTAAATCATTGGCCCCAAGGCAATTTGATCACAGTTATTGAGAGTACAACTAGACGCTTCGGAAATCTTACATTTCTATCACAATCTGATTATTCGAATCTTTACCGAAAAATTTATGAATATTACTTATATACGATTGATGGAATACAAAGAATCTCAAAACCATATTTTTTTATTGTTGTAAAATAAAGAGAACATGATAGCGTAAAATTGTGAAAAGGCTAACTACCAAACTATACAGAAAAAAAAAAACATTAAAGAAGTGCTACCTGACTGGGGGGAGAGTGGATTGGACAGATTTCGTAAGTTTAACAGTTTCTATTCTACAAAATAAAAACTACAAAAAGGTGTGCTTTGCATGCATATCATTTATTTATGGAAGTTCACCGTCCCCCTCCAAAACCCCCGGCGTTCCATGGCGATGGAATCTATTCTACAGCATTGTTCTGGAGACTGGGCAGGCCAAATCAGTAGTTTGAGTTGTCAGCCAGATAGTTCTTGAATCATTTCGCAGTGCATTTTGGGTTATCCCCTTGATAAAGAATTGAGAACTGCCAAATCAGACATAAACCTGATGGCATTACATAAGTAAAAAGAAAGTGGAAAAACTGCTCAATATTGCAACTGTCATGGATTCATGCTAAGGTTCTGCTGATATCAAAAGGTGAAATTAATTTTCTTTTAGCAGCGTGTCATTAAATGATTCAAAATACATAGAAAGAGTGCGATGTTGGCTAAAGGAATATGCCCGTCGATATATCTGTTACCTACATATCCAGTACAGGGCACACGCCCAAGCCTTCGCCTTGTGCAGAACCCTGACTAAGATTACCATCTGGAAGATGAATGGATGGATTGTTTCAGTGTTTATTGGTAGGGGACCAAATATTTTAAAAGCTGAGCTAAATTTTGCAAACCTGAGCATTTTGTTTTATTACTAAATAATATACACATCATAAACAGTGTACTAAAAAAAATCTTTATACTTCACTTATATGAGCTTGCACACGCATTCTGACGAAATCAGGAATATGGATCTTACAGGCTAGAGGGTCCACTCCAATGGTAGCACACATTTCCTGGAACTGCACACGAAACTGGGAGTTTTTCCGGATCTCCTGCTTATGCTTACTGGCAAACGCTTCTAAGTGGGTTTTGAAGGTTTCCAGCTGTTTGGACATCTAGAAAGAAACACAATGCTTAATAATATTTTGGCTATACCAACGTACATCTCAGCTGAAGACCTATTACTTTAGTCTTGCTGACACACAACTCAAAACATAATACAGTGTAAAGACCAATTCATACTTCACTTTTTCACGTGCACTTTCAGGCTGAGGGCAGTCATGTGTGCAGAAGCTTGTGTTCATACTACATTTGGCTGCGGATATGGATGGTTGCAGCCGGTGCATGCATACAGCAGTGATATTCCACCAGACCAGGAGAAGGCAGAAGTATTGCGACAAACACAAATACAAGCAACGCAGTGAAACGGGTGAACTTTTATGAATAGGGTTCAAGTTGTTATATTTTGGCTTAGCCAGTATTACATTAATATGGCATACCGCAATATTTTGAAATCATTACGACATAATTATCAGGGACCCACCCCTGGCTCAGCGAATTTTATCATGAAGATTTCAAAATGCCAGAATAGTGTTGCTTTAGCAGTGCCCGTTGCAGTAGTAGAGTATGTGTCATTCTTTTAAGTTGAGAAGTTCCACATTTTGCCACATCACCAACTTCAATCTTCCAGTCAGCACCCCCAGAATGTCAGCCATTCAAGTGCAACTTCCTGATGGAAATTTTGAGATTCTGACTTGGATGGTCAAACAAGACAAGCACTTACCATTCTTAACTCCCTTTCGAAATAAGGACATTACCAAAAGCCTTGATAGCCTGTCTAAAAATTCCTTCTTTGCAACTCTTTCACTTATATTATGGAGCAGCCTTCACAGGCTACAGCCACAACTTCTGTGAAATGGCCTTCTTTTCTATTTCAAGCATAATAGTTTCAGTCACTTGACCTAGGTGTCCGTCGGACTGAATGTGCATTGCTTCATAGTAAGGCTTGGTGAGAATATACCAATACTGATGTTCACAGGGTAAGTTTACTCGGCAATTACATCCCCTGTTATTTACTTTAGTGAGCTGTCCCCTTAAAACTACAACCCCAAGTGCATTATTCCACCTCCTCCAAATTTCATCCTTCGTCTGCAAAACCAGTTGGGCATGTGACAAATTTCCCTACCCTGTTGTTGTTGTCCACGGCAAGTGTTCCACCAGGAATACATCCTATGGCCCAGATTAGCACATATGAGTTGCTAGTTTAAAAAAATTACTGAGAAACTGCACAAAGTATGCTGACCAACCTGTGCAATCTGATCTTCTGCAAGGACCGTTCCTCTTTCTTTATACTTTGCCTGAAAACATAAATGAATTGGAAAACACTGCTGTTACTTTTATTCTAAGATCGAACTTGATAATCACGTATATATGTACACCTACGGAAACGCATAACTGTATAAATCATGTACACGGTCTATTATCAACGCTTAACGAAAAAAGCACCTTCACTGCCATAATCGTATTGGCAAATAAATCACATTATAACAGTATCGCCGCTAAACGGCCAGTAATTTCTCTCAATCTCGAAACAGGCGTTTACTGAACGTAAAATCCATTTCATCTGTTCATTTCACATTCTCCTCATCTATAATCATTCAATTCCATTGCCTGTTTGCATACTCGTCCCACCAAATCAGGCGTTTAACTGTAGCCTGTGTTTGTTTAGATTTAACCAGTCTCATATTTTATGCTTTATGCATGTCTTACCTATTTATATTCGATTGTATTTATTATTCACACTATGATCAATTAGAAAAGCAATTTAATGTCATTGCATGACTCATATCGTCTTGAACACCGTCGAATAGCTGGTTATTTTGCCACCAAAACGATGCTGAACTGGCTGTCCTTAAACCTCGAATAAAACATGCCGTCGGTCTTGATAGGGGCTGCAAGTTGATTACCTCTGCCAGCTTTTTCTTGGCAATAGCGCCGGCTCCCACACCTCTGCGGTGCATCCTGACCAATATTTTACTCTGTCAATATCAATTTAGCCTCCTCTTACAATGGACAGTCCAATTGATACCAGATCATTTAAAAGACGACCGATCCTGACGGCGCTGCACAGTTGACGCATATACACCACCTTGACGCTGCAAATTGTTAATCAAGTAACTACAACTATCACATGATTTTATCAGAAAAGCTCGCCTCTTAAAAACAGGAAATCGATATGTTCGTCTTCCTGGTGCGCATGGTACATAAGGATGATTTCTTCCTGTTGTAAGAGGTGACTAGCACAACATCACCGAAGAGCTGTTTTTATGGCGCCCCTTTGTGGTTCCTGTGCTTCCTCCATGTTATTCGGAATCTTAAATCCGAAGCTCCACGTGTGAACTGCTGGTTTCTTACTGTCGACCCTGTTAATAAATTGAACAATACGGAATGAATGCAAAAAATTCAATTTACATTTTAGCAGAGAGTGTCACGTTATTTAATGATTCAAAGTCAATACAAAGAGTGCCATGTTAACTATAAGGCTTGCATCCATCTATCATCTAATTGCTTATCGGTGTTGGGCATTTCAGGTCTAGAAACTAAAAATCCACACCAAGATTTTGTTTCTACCAACCAGTTGAGCACAAAGACTCAACTGGTTGGTAGAAAATCTTGGTCTGGATTTTTAGTTTCTGGACCTGAAATGCCCAACAGTACAGTGTGCACCCCAGCCTTCTGCCTTGTCCTGCCCAGGATAGACCACACACAAATTAATTTCACTGCATGTCTATACTGGAGTACCAAAAGGAAGCACTGCAACACAAAAAGAACATACGCACACTGCACACAGACAGGATTTGAACCACCAGTATTGACAGTATGAGACATGTGTACATGTATCTGTGACGATATTTAGCATGATGATATTCATTTCAGTCAGCATGGTGATTCACGTGGTAGTTTGCATGTTATCTGCTTGTTTTGCAGGATTCCTTCAACAATCCAAAAACATCCATATATATAAATTTTCACGTAATTCACTGCAAAAAAGTTTGATCATACTTCATGAGATTTATTCAAGATTCTGTTTTCAAGATGTCAACTTGAAAAATTATAAAATAAGTTTAAGAACAGATCTTTTGCTTGTTTGCTGTGCTTAAGGATTGCATGGTTGCTCATTGAGTAAAACTGTTGTAAAACTGTTGCTTCCCACCTCCTGGTTTGAGGGTTTGAATTTTGCCTCTGGTCTGGGTGTGTTACACTTGCATGTTCTCAAATGGGTTTCCTCTTGAAGTCCAAAGATATGCAGTTAGGCACCTGGTGTCTGTAGGTTGTCCATAATTTATGCTAATATGTGCATGTACTCTGACAAGGACTTTTATCCTGTTGAGGTTCTGCCTGTGCTTTGTACTGCTTGGGATAAGCTCATTCTCCCTGACAAGGATAAAAAGCTTGAAGGCAGTTTATCATGTCTGTGCTTTTCAACCCCTGAAGTAGTCTATGTTAATTGCTAGGCTATATTAAAGACTTGTACTGTGACTCATCACTCTTGTCTTGTACCACATCTGCAAGTCCACTGCAGTAAAGAGAATATATAATCCATAATTGGGAGATGGCTGTTCATTTTGGCAGTCTAAATAGTTCATTCATTTTACATACCTGCCTTTCCTATGCATGGTTGCAGTGATTATTCTGGAAGCAAGGGATAGAAGGCAGGAATTTACCCAGGAAGGGACCCCAACCTATCACACCTATAGGCAATTTGGCAACTCCAGTTCACCTTAGCAACTGAATAAAACCCCACAATAATTCAGGAAGAGCATCCAAACTCCACACACAAACAGAGCCAGGGCAGAGACTCGAATACTGGTTTCCAGTGGTGAGAAACACATGCTAACCACAGCATCACTGTGCCACCTGAATACTTAAACAAACCACCTAAACCAATCATCAAACAATATGAGTTAAGTTAATGCCAAAAACGCTATTGAAATATTTAACATGAAAAATTCAAAACTTCAGCCTTTTCGAACTTAAATTATACATAATTTATTTGAATTGTCTTATTTTATTTCTCATCACATTTTATTTATGACCCAGCTGATTCATCTTTTTGGAGAACTGATTATAAGAAAATAATACATTTTATTTCTGAGCTGTTACTGCAGAATTTCGTGCAATATGTTCGCTAACATTCCTTCCACTGTTATTCGTTATAGTTGTCTATTATTCATCGTTTGATCTATTGATGTCTAAATGTCTTTTAACTGTCTACTTGTGTGTATACAACTATTGTAAACCTGCAATAGACCCTTCTAGATTAATAAACCATCTATCTATAAGAGAACTTAAATATATTTATAATCAGCCTAAAAACTTGTACCGTACCTGGTACCTCAGAACTCGAACTTAATCCGTTCAGAACACCGGATGGAATCCTAAAAAGTTCGAGTTCTGATCGAATTTTCCCCATAAGAAATAATGGAAAACCAATTAATTGGTTCCCGGCCAAAAAAAATTACACCTAAATATGTTTTTTTAGCATTTAAACACAAAAAAACAAGAAGAGCATATACTGTACTAAACACATCTAAGCACATTTATCAAGCACATTTGTAAAGTAAGAAAATAAATGTATCCAAACAATGTGTAAAGTTAAAAAAACAATGTGTCCTGCCCCGATTGTCCGCTCCTTCCGTGTGCCACGCCCCCTCGTTAACCCAGTGTAGAATCCCCGTGTGATCAGCTGTTTTTGGTTGTTGTCATTAGTCCTCTGTATTTCGTCCGCGTTTCAGTTTTTCCCCAGTCCGGTCATTGTATTGTCCGTCTGCGTTTTGCCTGCCTTACCTGTAATTAAACCCCATATTCCCCGATACCCTGACGTCTGCGCCTTTGTCTCCGTTCCGTCCCCTCTCAACACGACAATATTATTATAATTAAATGTATTAATGGTTTATTATTAATATTAAAATAATTAATAAGATCTTTATTTTAAAATGTATTTTATTATATAATACTTATGTTACTGTCTTTCATTGTCTAAATGTATTTTTACTGTCTAAATATATATATAATATATATTCAGCTAATGTAAACATGCACGATGCTATCACAACTAATGCGAGGCTGAGACTGAAGATTTACCCTTTGTTTCCGCTGAGAGACGTGCTGCGTGACTCATTTCCCCGCATGTACAAGTTATCTTAGGTCGGCGTTCACGGTTTGAATACTGAGATTCAGATCGAGCTCTAGGTAATTTTTTTTTTTCAAACTGGTTGGTTCGACTTCTAAAAAAATCGAGTTTTAATGAGTTTGAGAACTGATGTACCACTGTATTACCAACTAGGACAAACAAACCAACTGCATTGAGTTTCACTGGCTTTACCCTCTTAATTTCCATCCCTAACTCTCTGTCCTCTAACCTTATGCAGTTCCATTTCACCATTCTCCATTACAACAGGTCGTAATCCTTTAAATCAATCTCTCTTGAACTGCCAGTTACTGCTCATCCTCTCAATCCACTTAGATAGATCTATCTCTATACTTCCAAATTCAACTAACCACCATAGCATCCTATACAGTGATTTTCTTCCTTCACTTATTTAAATTTAAATTCCCCATTCAAAAATAATCAATCAATGCCAGTGTTGATTTTTTTTCTTGACCCCTACAAACTATTAATGATCGTTTCATGTTTAAAATGTAAATATATTATCACTGTGATAATAGGGAATGTGGTGTTCAGATCCAGTTTTTAAAATTCCATCCATTGACATCAAATCCATTCATTGACTTATTTCCAGTGTTCAAGATGATATAGAGCCCAACCTTGGCAGCACAGAGTATCTTCTGGGTATACTATGTCACCCCATGATAATGCATTACCACACGTATACACGGTGTGATAGTGGCCAATGCATATCATCCCGGTCTCTGGAATATGGAATAAAAACTTTATCAACAGGGGGAAAATTTGTAACAAAACGGTATAGTATCTCTCTTAACATTGGGGATGTATACTTGTTTTCATTCCAATTTCTTAATCGGGAAATATTTTACTTGTAGAACATTGCAACAAATAATTGCTAATAAAAGCATGCACACACTTATCACTTGTGCCTAATATACGTTTTGAAGTATACGGATCGCTTCTTCTAGATGCTTAAAATAGCCCACTTTTGAAGTACATACAAAACAAGTAAAGTCAAGTCAAATTAAATATGGCGATTTAAAATGTTGCTCGGCAATTTTGACCTAGACATAAATAGGAAACTGATTGTGGGTAAACTGACGTATTCATTTCATATTTAAAATCCTTTTTAAATTTATAGAACATTTATTTATCGTTAGAAATAAGTTGTTCAATATGTTATTCATAATCGGTTTTTGTTCGAGTACTTACTTAATTGTTGTTGATTCACTGATATCTTAATTTAATCAGAAGTTATTGGTTGTTGCTTATAACATGCTACCTAAACAAGAAACAAAGTAAATCACTGTACTTTGTACTTTCTTGGTTGCCACAAACCACGTTTTGTTGGCTTAATCAAGTTTTTTTTCGTTTTATTTAGTCTATTTATATTTACTTTTTGACAAGATTTTATACTAAAACATTTTATTTCGATGTGTTTTAGATTTCCCAAAAGTGTATGTTAATTGAACTGCCATCATTAATGAACTTGCCTACGAATAATACCTACAAACAATACAAATTCTTAATATTACATCCTTGATACCGGAGCAGTTAATAACTTCACTTTTAACGTGCTCTATTTTGTTTTCTGTTATGGCACGCAAAAACTGAAACTCGGGTACTTCGATAAATAATCAATTATTTGTTTACAATTTATTTAATTATTTTGAGTATGTACAAATAGTAGACATTTTGGTAAAACAATGATACAGCTCATCTGTAAACGGAGCTTTTGAGATTTCGTTCCCAAACGACGAATTTCACGTTTTCCTTGAACGAAGCAAATTTATTATTGAAGCAATTTAGGTGTTGTTGCGTTTAGCCTTCATTCACACAACTCAGCGAAAAGTTGATTTATGATTTTTTAAAACTATAATTATACCTTTAAATAAACTGACGCAGAAGTCAAACAAATTATATTAAGTCAATATTAAGCAAGGCTACGTCTTGCTGTCCACCTGAATTAATAAACGCAACAGTTAATATACAATGTAATTCACATTTATAACGTTGGAAGATGTAACGTTGCAAAATGCTTCCAAAGTCATACAGGTCCAAGAACTTAGGCGATGATTTGAAGACAAGAAATGTATGGTAATTAATGTCTTTACCAAGTTATATATTTATGAGCAGCGACTTTTTTGAATTGCCAAACTGCGTACTTTTTTTGCTTTTGACACATATATATATAATACGACAGCGAAACAAATTCGTGGTCCTGGAATTTTTCTTGAAGAGCAACCAAGCTGAATTGTGTACATAATGTATTATCTTCATTCGTCCGCATGGTGGTAGCAGGCGCCTACATAAGCGTAGGAAAAGTTCTCGAATCATACGAGTCATCCTAAATAAAAAGTAGCCTCTTGTGAACGTATTGTGACGTAAGGGGTGAGGTTTCAGGCATTTACTCAGAGGAATTTCTATCACCTCATCTTTCAAAATCAGCTTGAGTCTTAATTGTTTTCTTATTCCATGCCCCCTCAGTAGGTATTTTTGTAGTTGTCCTGCAAGTTTACCATGCCTACTGCTACTTGCAAATAATAATGAGATCAACAAGAAACTTGAGAGCAAAATAAACCTATTTATAATCGGAATCGTTTGTTGAATAATAATGTTAAATATCAGGTCACGTTGCAATATTTTATATTAGATATAAAAACACACCCAATTAAACGACTCGGTCTGCCAGCCTGTTGTAAAACAAGGGTTAAACCTAATGACTAATAAAACGTATACAAATGTTCATATACCACTTTTGGATATTTAATTAATGCATAATAAAATATGTAAAATATTAAAGTTATTAAATATATCCATAATGCTTTTATCTTGACATGTAACTAGTCATATATCTTCAAGGGTGGAGTGATTGTATGTTAAATATTTATTGTAAATTGAATTTCACCTCTACCTTAAGACCTTTTTCGATCAACTATAAATAACTTGGAGATATAGGATATATTCTGTAATTTCAAAAGTTTCGAAAAGAGTATACGTGGCCTGCCGCGCGTTTTTTTTTAATCGGTGCAATATCTGTGCTTTTCATTTGAAAGTAACAGATTGGTTCTGTGAATGAAATAAAACGGAAGTGCTCCAGCTGTTGCTTTATTGCACTTTGCATGCCATATCTCTTATTGTTACCGGTTCTGTTATTTGTTGATTAAACAAAATCGTAAACGGGAACAGTATTACTCTGGAGTTCTTTAACTTCCAAGGGAACAAAATGAGAGGTTTGAGTCTTGCTGGCTAGTGAGTTGAACTTCATGACACGTATATATTTGCATTCGGGATTTTTGAGACAGAAATACATTTTTTGGACGTATTTTAAAGCCTGCATCTTCTACATCTTGTACTTACGCCATAATTACTACTAAGGAAGGAAAAGAAAAATACCATTGGCCCTTCATGTGTAGCAGAACTCTTGCCTTCTTTGCTCCTTTCTGCAGTGTTACCGATCCTCCCCCACCTCCATTTAAACTGAGGATGTGACTCTACAGCCACTGAATCTGATTTTTTTTTCTCGTGAACTTCATTATTGTACTTCACATGCCTTGAGAGTCTCCATTCAAAAAATAACCAATTAGCATCCAAGGACTCTAAGTTTAATTTCTATGTACAAATTGCACGATTCTATCTAAACACTACAGAATGCATTTTATGCAGAAGTTTATGTTAACGTGAGTTAATCACACCTGTGCATTATTAGGTTTGTGTGTGGCACAAGCAATGCAGTATTTCAGGGAAACATTGTGTAAATACATTTGTCAGAAAATTAGATAGATAGACAGATAGATAGACAGATAGATAGATAGATAGATAGATAGATAGATAGATAGATAGATAGATCGATCGATCTTGATTCAGATCTTGGAAGTCATTCAAAGTCACTACTGTGTTACGGGGCTGAGCGCATCCAGTAACTGTCTTTTACACAGATCATCTCTCACACAAGTGTATCTGCCATGCATTATATGTAGGTAAAATATCCAGTAACTGTCTTTTACACAGATCATCTCTCACACAAGTGTATCTGCCATGCATTATATGTAGGTAAAATATCAAAAGTTCTAAATGTTACAGTTTGGCAGTATTTAAGTGCAGAGCAACTGTATTCACATTTTATATAACAGTATAAATTACATTTTTTAAATGCACATTTATTTGACAGGCACTTTTGTCCAAAACATCTTATACAACATATGCAAATTAAAATGCAAATCTGGTGTAAAGACTTAAGTACTTATTTATTCCATAGTCTTTAAGATACTTTGATCTGAAAAGATATCCTAACTACTGTACTTCTTAGGGATTCATCTGACCACTACAGATGTAGCAATTTACACTCTCACCGTCCACCCATTCACCCATCTTCTAACCATTTACCTTGGTTAGGGTCATGGGGTTTATACCATTACTTTGGAACAAAACAATTATACTAAACAAATATATCTTACCTAAATTAGCATTTACCTGAACAAGAATATCAACTTTTCTTTAATAAATTTACATTTAAACAATGTGGCTTCTACGTGTAAGACTACTTTATCTTTTACGCGAGTTACATACAAGATAACATGGCTTGCTCAAACTTGTTCAAAATTATCTTTGGGATACAATCAACAGGGCCTGACAAGACAGTGGGGTGTCGATGGAAGTGGATTTCTGTATTATACAATACTCTCCAGCCTATTACCTATCTAGTACACAAAAAGAAAATAAATACGAAACAGAGATTCACTGCTGCTGCATCACCCTGCAAAATTCAGGCATCAATGACAATTAATTTCCAGGCCACACTAATGTTTGAAGTTTTCCCAGCCATTAATATTAGTTTTGATATCCCGAGTGCAATAAGCTTTTGCACTCACCCTGTAATATCAGTATGCCTTTGAAATAAACACAGGAATTCCCATTTGCAATTCTCAACTTTTTTACATGGACCAAGGAAAAACAGCTTTACACATACATTAGGTAAAGAGTTTTCATTTGATAAAACATGAAGTAGCTCCTTTCCCTCTAGAGGTTATAACTTACTTAAATTACGAAAACACATTATTTTCCTAGACTTAGCTAAACGTGAGCATTTATAAAAGAACAAGGAAAACGTGGTTCCTTATCATCATTTAACATGTTAATTTTGCACTTATGTTCACGCATAATTATCTTTTAATTCTAACAGCACATTAAAATACGTATTACCACCAAAAATATTTTACGTGTTTCACGTAAAAAACAGATGAAGTGTACAACTATACTCTAAGAATCAACCTGTTGAAACACGTTGATAATTATTTTGAGCAAAAAGAAGAACATTTGGGGGAAACGATTATCAGCTATTAGTATATATTAATGACGAGAGACTATTGAATCGCTTGTGCATTTTTGTACCTCAAATTTAATTTCAGGACAGCAATACAGTAAAGAACGACACAAAAACACCCTCTGCCTGCAAGCCTAGCAAGGACGCCGTTGTACACGCCAGCAAGCTGCACAGCTCCCTAGCAGGCCTGGTGCCTTACGTTACGTACCACCATTTTGAAATACAAAGACCGCGTAGAACAAAACACGACATATATATTTCACGTTATTCCTCTACATTTAATGTTCTCTGCCGTCAAAGACGCTATCAGCCTGGTAAATGTAATCCAGTAGCAAACCACGGGTGAGGTAGAAGACGATGAGAAGACGTATTGCTGCGTAGTTTCCGAGATTTCGAGCTGGTTGGAGAAACGAACAAACGAGCTTCTACCGCATGTTGTAAATCTTGCCGAGGGCCTTCATGTAACTGACTGTCTTCACAAGTAGGGAAGTGGAAGGGGCCATTCATGTCAGCGGGAGTTTCGGGCATTTTCTTATATTCAACTCCAATCATTCACTGGCGAAAACACCATGTAGACCTTCAAATGAAGAAAACAAATATTTTAAATATCTAACACAACCTACGTCAGATGTGTGTTACATTCACTATACTTATATAGCCTTCGTCAGATGTGCGTGAGATTCACTAGGATATGACTGGAAACGTTGGCCTATACATTTCTTGCACGTTTTTTGCAACTTAACATTTAAACCCTTTTAACAGTTAAATGTTAATCGATGCTTAGAGTCGCGCTACTTTTTAGACAAATTGGTATTTCAGTTCATGACTTAGATTTTAACAGTATTATCATGAGGCAGAAAACACTCCTTCGTACTTTTCAGGTTAAATATCTTATCTAATAAGATGTATGAATATTAACCAGCGCATAATATTTGCCGAGACCCTTCACTGGCGATCACACAGCTCGCCGTTTTCTAATAAAAACACACGCTTACCATTTTTATTTGCTCTGATGACACATTTAATAAATATGTGAACTCACGTATATGTGCACTACATGTGGGTGGTTTACAGAACATAACCCAGCTTTTACGTCGTCAGCCGGCATACTACAGGACTTGCACACCCATCCTCTCCTTAGCTGCTGAGGGCCAACCCCTCTGTCGGTACTCCGAGACCACGTGGTTTCCTCTTCGCAAACAAAAAAATGAGTATTTTTTTTCCAGATCGTTTTAGAGGCGGTGCCGTCATTAAGCATAAGGATCGGTGTTGGGTACAAGTCGAGGTTTCGGGGCAGCGAGAGAGGAAATTTTTTTTTCTTCTGATCCCGCCATAGCCGTGCTACTTTTTTTTTTACCACCATCATACCAGTCGGATTAATCCAAGCTAAAATACAGATACAGTGTTCGATTACTAATTAAGGGTGTTACATTGTCGCTTTTCCGCCACTATTCTAAGATCTTACATAGACTAAGTCATACCATATTACCGTTTACAACTTTTGATTATTATTTGGATTTTTAAAATATATTTCTGTTTCCTTATTCGTTTAAATTACAAATTGGATTGGCTATTTATCTCATCGACTCTACTATTTTGGCGTCTTTTAAACAATTTTACTGATATTTATTTTTTATTTTGCTGGTGGACTTCTACCGTGGTTTCATTCTTCAACATGAACAAGTTGTACATTGGAAATCTGAGTGAAAATGTGACTTCAGAAGACTTGGTAAAAGTCTTTGAAGACTGCAAGATTCCATTCTCTGGACAGTTTCTACTTAAAACTGGCTATGCGTTTGTTGACTGTCCAGATGACCAATGGGCTATGAAAGCAATTGAAACATTTTCGGGTAAGTAACTGGATATGCCTAAAATATGATAATGGAAGTATTCATTTCACGTAATGTTATAAAATGGACAGAATGTATAAAGGACTAATTCGTAAAGCGTGTCCCTTTGACTAACTTTAGCTGGTTCTCGTCACCAATGGTTTGAGTATTTTGAAGACGCGAGAGTATGGAAATGACTGCTCTAGAGAATAAATATTATTATTTTTGAATTATTTGATTATTCCAAGGAATGTGTCTAAAATCTCAGCGTGAGGTGACCGACATGACACTCAACTTTTAAAGGGGGTGGGGGGCGTAACAAGATTGACTTATTCTGTAAAAGACTGTACTAATAGAGTATATATTCCTTGGTCGGTTGTATCTGTTTAGACGGAACATATATGGAACATAAAATGATTGTAGGACATAGTTTGCAGTCGTAGTAGTATACTTATTATTTCACAATGCCTTCACTTAAGTTTTACACACTGAGATAGAATCGGTATCATCGTTCAAGCTATAGAATTAAATTGTACCCCTCCCCCTTTTGGATAAAAGGCCATTAGCGACAGATAGGAAATCCGTTGGTTATCTATCTAGCTATGCATGTTTTACAAATATATCCGTGAGATTACACGTTTCATTTATGTTTTAGTCCAAGAATCTACCTTCAGATTTGTTGCTGTAATCCTGAGAGGTTTATAAATTAGTAAAATGTCCATGACTTGTGAATATGTAGCGTGTGATGTGTGTTCCATATAGCGCGAAGGTCGCCATGCTGTTCCTGTACTACAATACAGATCTCCACCAAACCTAGGGCAAGCAAGTAGCATATTTAATGATATCAATAAATGTTACAATAAATCCCTGGAATCCAGAATTACTACTATTATCAGCATTACATTGGAAATTTAAAATGTTGTTTTAGGCTTTTGCACACTAAAATAAACAGCAAAAAATAACTCTGAAATAAATGCAAAGCTACACGAATGTTCTATTTGTATACAATAAGGCTCATAATTGTGTTGTGTTACGCATGCCGTATGAAATTTTTGTGTGATACATAATCCATCACAAAGTTGACGGACGCAGGAACTTTACACTTAACGTAGTGTTTTGGCAAAAAGTAATAATTGATATTGATCAGTAAGTGTTCAGTTACAGATTAAATTTTTTCGATTATGGGGGTAGAATACGGTTAAACTTTTATCTCAAACATTTATTTTTCAGGTAAAGTGGAACTGCATGGCAAATGTATTGAGGTCGAGCATTCTGTCCCCAAGAAACAAAGGTAAAGGCCAATTTTTTAGTTTCAGAACTAACGCGAAATGTTGTCCCTTGATATTCATGTATGTATGTATGTGTGTGTGTGTTTCTTTTTATTCAATATTTTAATTATTTCAGAATGCATACTTGGTGTCGAAACGACGAATCCCCTATGAAGCCTGGGCCTACCCCAACCATGCACAGACAACATTATTTATTTATTTATCCATTCATTTCTTTATTTATTTATTTGTTTACTTATTTATTTGAAGGAGTGTCTGTTCACAGTGAAAATATTGATTTGTTTTGCTTTAGACAAATACATTTCACACAGAATCCTCCTTTTTCGTATATAGTAGCAAAAATGCAATTTATTAGTGAAACGGTTATAAGGGTGATATTTTGCACAAGTCCGTAGTTTTAGTTTAGGCCTTGTCGAGAAGGCTTTTGAGGCGATGGTATTTACAATTCTATCACTCATTTCTCTTCTCCTGCCGGTCGAAAGTTTGTTAGTATTTGAACAATGTGACGTGTCCTATCATATTTAGTCGTGGACGTGTTTACATGTTAGTATAATTTCGTAAGTGTTAGATTACGAAAATTCACGTGGCTCTGCAGAGGCCTTTGCGATGTTCTGGGCGTGGATGTTAGATATGCATGTATAAATATGCAAAAAAATTACGTGGGGAGCGTCTTTGGTGTCTTTATTGGAGCTCACGTTTTGTCATGAAACATTTTTCTCGTTTTAGATTTAAATGACCACCTAGGCCTCATCCAAGGCTTTTCGCCGTACCACACGGGCTTTATAATTAAATAACATACATGTTTTAGAATCACCACCAACGTTTTGTATTACTGTACAGAATCGATTTTGGCAAATATTTTGGTTCAACAACAGATCGAATGGAAAAAAGTAAAATGGCTGCGTGTTCATTAAAAGAATTTAACATAGTTTTTCACCCCTCCCCCACACTATACTTCCTAGTTGTCCCCTCCCCTCTCTTTTCTCTATCCCTCCCTCCCTGTAGTTCTTTCCAAAGTTATATATATATATGTCTGTGTGTGTGTGCTTTCATATATACATACATACATGCATATACTCTTGACAATAACCTAACAGTCAGGGTAACGCAAATAAGTGACTGGTCCGCAAGTCTTGTGTTAGGTAAATTGCTATACCAGTGTTTGCTGTTATGTGTACATATATATTTCATGCCCTAATTAGCTAGCATTTAAGGCAGTCACACTTGGAATCAATCGTATTGGTAATTTTTGTGTTCATAGTGTTCGTTTTCACTTTATAAACGTAGGTAGTTATTCCTGTACAATGAGTCGAACGCATTTTTACTCTTATACTAGTCATTTTTAAATTATGTAATGTTTCCTAATGAAATGTGCTTCAGCAAATTTAGGTTTTTCGGCCGTTGTAGTAATTATGACGGTAGCCAGAACGTTGCGATAACGACGCTACTTGAAACTACCGTGTTTATGGAATTGTTTTATTTTTCCAGATATAATATGTTACGTTGTAAGTTTCTTTGAGGTTTGCTTTGTTAGCGAGTTTCGTGCTTTGTGTTTTGCTGCTTACCGCATTCTGGGGAAAGAAATGCATAATCAAATTAAATGTATTATTTCACTATTCAGGTGGCACCACAAGTTTTCTACTGTATCATGAATTCATATCTTATATTTGTAAGAAAGTGTCTCTTTTTGTCATTTACTACCCGAAGAATAGTATGTTTTGTGCGTGTAATAATATTAGTAGTGGCCTTGTGGTAAGGTTAATTTTTTAAATCAAAAATGAGGAAAAGAACATTCAGCGCTATTGGTGGTAAAAATCTATGAGGAATGACAGCTGTATTTTGCTAGTAGACTAAGTAATTAAAATACATCCTATAATAAAGTATTTTAAACTTTATGAAACTATCCCTGGCCTTTGTGGCCCCTGTGAGCTTTCCTCCTTTCGTAGCAGACTATCCAAATACTTGAATGTCAGTGAGAAAATGAAGTTTTGACCTAATGATGGAGCTAAAACATTTATACATAATTAGGCCTACATTGCACACTTACTGCATGGTTATATAATGACTTGTTTCTTTGTTGGTAAATAGTATTTTTGTCTGACATTTGAATAAACAGTACTCTAAAAGTGAATCTTCAGACTGATCTGACAGTACTTACAGGCTGATGATGAACATATTGATCATGTAGTATACAAAAAGAAAGAACATGAACTGAGACAGGGCATTTTATTATTGTTATTTTTTGTTTGTTTTTTATTAAACAGCTTGCCATTCTGCAACAGCTTGGTTTATGATGGAAAAGGTATGCTTCTTTTTTTAAAAAAAATCACAATTCATTTAATGTCCTGATAAGTCTTAGCAGTCAGATTTTAAAATGTATTCTCTGAAAGGGAATGCAAAATTCTGATTTATCAACTTAGTCTTTTGGGAAGTACCAATGAGTCAGTGAACAGATAATGCTAGTTTTCCTAATATGCGGATTTGTGGACAGGTAACATTATCTTCTGATATGATATAGCATAGTGAAAAAGGTTTATTAATCTTAGTTTGTAGTGGACTTTGACAGCAGAGATGGTAGGACAGCCAGATTAATTATTGGTGCCTGTGTGGTATTTTCAAAGTTTTACAGTGCAGCCATTGTGCAAGCGTGATTCAGATCTCAAAACTGATCGTGTAGCCATGCACTGACACAGGGACAATATGAAGTAAAGTTTAGGTAACATTGGTCTTGATCATGCTGCATTTGAAATAAGAAAAGTCACATGACGGACAGTTAGGGCATTTCTCAAGCAGACCTTCGCCTACCTCCTCCTCCCTCTCCACAATTGCCTGTTTCAACTTTATTAATGAATATTTCGTTTGCATGAGCAGCCTGCTAAAAGAGTTGTGTTGAAGCAGTTTTCTCAAAGACATCAGAGATATGGCAAAGAAAGGGGTAAATTGCTATTTTCAGTTGGTGGGAAATGCTTCATTTATGCCACTTTTTACCCACTTGTGTTCTGTTTCAGAAGTGACAGTCTTGTCTCCTCTTCAGTGTCTTTATTTGTAAACGGTAAACTACATGAAAACCTCTGAGTAACCCAATGAATGTATGTTAGTTTACATTGTTCAATGTGGTAAAAAGGCTACTTAGTCTTATTAATGCTATCTTCCATTTTCAGTAACCATTAAAATTGCAGTCTTCGGCTGGAATTATTCAAACCACAAGAATCATATTGGAATTATTTGAATAATTGTTGTTCAACCTACAATGATAATATTGTTTGAGAAAAATGAGAAAGTAATGGAACCACAAGATACAGTTATAAGTAATTAAATTAAATATTATTCACACATCATGTATTTATGGTTAGATGTGTCCTGCCAGGGGTAGATCATGTTAAAAAATCCACAATAAACACACATACATATGGATAAATACTCATGTAGTCATGTGAACTGATGTTTAATTCATATTATTTAAATGTTTGTCTTAGCTCTTAGATTACAGAGGAGTGCGTCTTATGAAAAGTTGTATTACAGACATAAATATCTTGTGAGAAAGAATATATATGTATGAGTATAAATATCACAAGGAATGAGAAGTACACTGTCTCTTTAAGAAACCCCCAATGCTCATGTGTCTTCCTTCTCCACTCTGGTTCGAACCATCTGTCCTGTTTTTAAAGGGGCTCAGTCCCAATATCCTGGTATCTCTGCTAGCATGGGTGGCTCAATAGCTTCTGAACACTGTCACATGCATTTTGACTCCCTTAATACAAATGTCTTTTGGAAGTGTTAGCAATGTCACATGGAATTAGGTGTGAGTTACTTAACATATAAGAAACCAAGGGTTAAAATGGTGGCTCTTGAACACATGATATTTTGGGCTGTGGCTGTATTAGTGTGCTGTATGCATGTCGGTGTGTAACCCTGTGGTCTTTGAATTATGAATACGTCTTACATCAAGACAACTATGATGGCAGACAAATTCTGTTTGACACAATGCACTACAAACAATGTTCATTATCAATTAAAGACTTCTGTAAAAAATCTAATGATACTCTTTTAGATGACGTTGGTTTTAGAGACATTTGGAGGTTAGAAGTTGCAAATACCTTTTAAGTTAAATAGTAGAATGTATATTGACTTCAAAGACAATATGCTTATAGAGCAATAATCAAGAAAGGATGTTGCATCAAAGATTTATTGAATTTCTTAGACTTCATTGAAGAATCTGGGCACATTGAAGCCATGAAGATAGTCATTTCAGATAAGAGTAGGTCCAAGTCAAGTTCCACTCCCAGAAAGTGTGAGGCTATGCCTTATGGCACCAAGCATGTATTTGAACTACAGTTCCCTGGGGTGTGTACTGCCTTTACTTAGGAGAATGGATTTGCCCCTTCAGAATGTTTTTAGGGAGGCTTTCTGTGATGGTCATATTATCAGAATGTGTTCCTATAGGGAGTGATCTTTATGTTTGAAGCATCAAATAATTGTGACGTTTTTCCTTGACATAAGCGGAAAGATATAGGAATGTGTTCCTTTTATTTTGCTGCTATCAATATATGCCATTTAAAAATAGGAGTAAAATTTGGGCAATAATGAGAAACATTTCATCCACCCTTCTCCATTCCATCCATCTTCTAACTGCCTGTCATGGGCAGGGTCATAGAGCCTATCCTAGGCAGCATAAGGCACAAGGCAGAGATACACAAGTACACAGTCAACACCAAGGAAGTATCTAAATATTGTTAAGATCAGGGGCTACGTCAAGGTTACCTTGGGCTTGACTTTTTTGGTTTTTGGAGGAAGTTTGGCATCAGAGCTAAAATATTTGGGGCTGGGCTTAAAATACTTAGGGCTATAGTCCTGAATGATTGGACCTAACGACGTCTATAGTAAACATACAAGTTAGTTATACTCTATATAATCATTTTGTACTGGTTTTCAAATAATCCAGTAGTAACATGGGTGACTAGAAATGTCATGAAAAAGTTATTTATTTAATTATTTTAGTTTGATATTTTTACACACTTATCATTAAGTGCTTGGTTGTTTTGCATGAGTAAAGCTCGGGAAATTCATGTCTCACCTGCCTTAAACAGTACAACACACTTCTACCAATGATGCATTCAAAAAACTTACAAAGATTATTGCAACACTAAGTTACACTTTTTTGTGCATTTTCAGCTCAAAATATATGTTCAAGAAAGTCTAAATGGGTTGATTTTCATTTACTTTTTCTAATTTTAATGTATTATTTACTAACATTTTTTTTAAAGAACTACCCATTTTCCTTTTCACAATCAGTGTCTTTTATGTTGAAATTGCACACTGGAGATTACACCTTTGTTGCACACATCAGTGTAAGTAAAATCTGGTAGTGAACATTACTTAAATTCCCCCCAAAACGTATTGTAAAGTACTTTTAAAACATTTGCTTTAAGATCTAATTATTCCCAAAAGAAGGACTTCCTATAATTGGTAATTCTCATTACTTTGTTTACCTGACCTGAATTTATGGTCCACTGTGCAACTCAACAATATTAGTTTTAGGGTTTTACACTGTTTTTTAATCAGTTGTGCACAGTTGACTGTCGATGGAGTATACTAGTTACTTATGTGGTATGATTGTGAGGCGAATTGACTGGAGTATGTTTTCTGATATACTTCTTCGTTTGAAGAAAAAAGTATTTACAAGTGAAATGTGAAAAAGTACACCAATAATCATCATTTAGGGGTCAACAGCACTGACTGCTTAGCCAAAGATTCTTTTTAGTCCTTGTAACCATCGTCTTCAGTAACAACTATTGTTTCTTTAAAAGCATGGGTTTATAAAATTGGTCAATAAAATAAGCTTTGAATGTTGGATACATTATTTAATGTTGCGTGCAAATATATTCTTAGAAACCGTTAGAAATGGATACATTATTGTATGTATGGAATTGGTGTATTGCCCCATCCCTCACTGACTAGAAAAGCATATTACAAGCTGTAAAATATTACAAACTGTTGTAGATCTAGACATATACGGTGAGAGTGATAGTGAATTTGTGAAACTCTTCATGATGACCCAAAAATGCAGATGACGGACAGTATTTGTTTAGAGAGCTTTAGAATTTCATGATCTTGACAGAACTACTGTGAAATAAATTTTTTGGTGTCCTATGTTTTAAAATTGAAAAAAGCAAGAAAGAAAACTGCTCCCAAATTACTTTTAACTGGATCTGTTTTATTGTTCTTATGACTGTCAACTAACAATAATGCAATAACAAACAAACATGCAATTTGGCGAAACCACAGTAAAATTACTTGCAACATGCCAGTTGTTGTAACTGTGTTTGGATTAATAATATTGAACTTCTGTGCAAAACTTGTTTGATTTCAGATATATGATTTTTAAACAGATTATCTTTAATTCACTGCCTCAAACTTCATTTTACAGTAGGCATACTAGGCATATTTATATTGATTATTTCTTATGTATTATTGTTTGCATAAAACTTATTTTAATCATTAACATAGACTCAACAATGTTTTTTAATCAAACAGGCCACTGTTTGCTGGAAATGATGCATGTTCAGTCAGTGAAGTGGCTTCTTTTGAATAGGGAGTGCCTGATCTCCCCTCCCCCACCTGCCAGTTCCCCTCCCCCGCACACAGGAGCCACGCTTTTACCCTGCACCAGCTCACCCCAAACATCACAATTAAACCAGACTGTGACTCTCAGTTCTTGTTCTTACCCTCATTGTCCAATGTCTTGTTCTCTCCAAAGAATAATACAGCTGTAATTGTTGTGTAATCCAACAAGTTAATACGAATGCTAAGGTTTATAACATAATTCATAGTTCTCTTTGAATATAAAAAGATAAATATTCTGACTAAAATACGGTGTAAGATTGCTTGATTGCACAATATATAGATTGGGAAAATATGTATTTAGAAGTTTTGCCAAACTCGATGTTACTGTACAGCATGGTGTATTCTACAAACAAACACTACTAGGCTTCTTTTTATTTAAAAAGTTTGTACTAATTATTTGAAATCATATCTGTGAGTTGTAATAAAATCTAGGCCAGATTCCCCCATTTTTTCTAGGTCTCAAAGGTCCTTTATAGTTTCAAGTACCTGGTTATTTATAACAAATCAGGTGAGTGTATTTTTACCCGTTGTTTTTAAATGACTTTATAGTTAAATGTATCATTTGATAAACAGGGAGCTTTGGTATATATAAATCAACTTCTGTAACACTGTGTGTGCTTGCAAGTGTGGTAGGTCTATATATGTTCATGGCAAAATTGCCTCCAAAAATGGCTTTTTCCTTCACGTATCCTTGGAGTGTTTGGGTCACATGTCTGTAAAACAGGCTTGTGCTACTGTGGTCACAGTGCTTATCATATATACAACAAACACGGAGTGTATCTAGAAAGAGAGTGGGTATACCCCTACTTCCAGTCCATGTGGGACTACTGCCACAGCAGTAAATGCTAGTCATGTGACCTGTTCTTAACCAGTAGTCAGTCAAAAAAAGGGTCCTCTTCTCCACGGAAGTGTGTTTTATTTTGTTCCAGCTTATAGCTTGTGGGTTTCTTTTTTTAAAATTATATTTGTTTTATGCTGTACCTTTTTGAAGATGATTTTTGGGAGACTGCTTTCTAAATTAATCAAAAATGTGTGAAAATTAAACACTTCGCTTGAATAGTTGTAGCTTCCTAAATTACAGTGAGAAGTAATTTTATCTGGTAAGTGTTTATACAGGATATTTTTGTTTTACATTTTTGCAGTTTTGTATTTTAGATTTAGAATGCTTTAATTTCAGTTGCAGCATTAATTAGTAAACAAATACAAATTTTCTTACAATATGGGTATGTGTGCATGTGGATATGTGTTTTTTTCATGGTCCAAAATTTGTTCGGCAAACTAATTAATGGATGTTTTGATAAAGATTTTTGGTTTTAATGTATACCTTCTTATCTTAAGAATCATGTTGTGTTTTTGACTTTACTTCAAATTAAACATTTTTGAGATCATATTTCTTTTAAAATGATACTGACATTTCATAACATAAATCTGGCAAAAAAGGAAATTTGTTAATACTTTTAAATTAACATTTCAATCACTGAATGAAAGGATATTTATTTGCCTCATTAAAAATAGTATGTTGACTAAGATCTGGGGATATTTGAATAGCAATTCTCATTCATTTACACAAATAATTTATTACATCAATCCCATTCATTCATATCCTGCCAAGTAATTCTTATGTCAGTAGAGAAACAGCTGATTTTCAAATTTTCAGATTTACCCGAAAATTAAATTTAATGATTGCATCTTAATGATTGCAGAATGTGTATTACAGTTAAGATTTTGTAGACTTAGTCCATGACCCATCTGCCATAGACATGTTTAAAGTTCAAATGAATTTATAAGGCTCTGTCTTGACAAGGGTATGATTAGCAATCAGGGATCCAACTGTAGAACTTGTATCTTGTGTCATTTTAAAGCTTTGGGATTTTGGTGATACTTCATTCACAACAGCCACTACTGTTCTGGTCAAGCCAGAGTAATCCCTCAAATGAAATCAAACATTAGCTATATTTTATAGAATTGTACACATATGTACACTTAAAATTGCATTTAAATGTATTGAAGCTTTTGTCAATAATTTCAAAGTTCATCAGATTTCAAGTGTACAATAGAAGATAAGATTTTAAATAATAATTTTAAGTGTATTTGTGTATTTTTTTTATCATTTCCATAGTCTCAAACAGAATAATGGTATCTTAGAGACAGGATGGGTTCTATGTTTTTGTTATTTATGAAAAGTGACTGCAGGAAGTTGTGCTATAAATACATAGTTTTCAGTGATGAAACTTACAGCTGTCTATAAAGTCGATAAACTTTTAACTCCTGGATTTATAAACAAAATAGGCTTGGATGATAACTGTTTTAGACATGAGATATTAGTTGTGTCTCTGAAGTGTAGGACAACTGTTTTGTTTTGCTAACTTCCTTCCAAAATAGAATTGTTTAATGTTCTTTTTGATGTCATACCATATGATCCAGGGAGAAGAAAACATTTCTTTTAATCTGAGTTCTGGAGTGATTGTTACAGCAAAACCATAAATATTGTTTAATTATAGTCTGATTAGGTAGCTCAAGAGCATTTCTGTTTTAGCCATTGCATATATGTATTCATTATGTATTAGCAAAAACAAGAATTAATTGAAAAATCATAATTTATTTTTAATGAAAAGTTGTGGAAGCAAATTTTGGAAATACTTTATTAACTGATTCTATGTACTTTTTGTATTTTCTGAATTTATATCATTTTTGGAATATTCAGACCCTCCTAATTACAATGTAGAGTTATTAGGCAGAAAAATGACTTCATCCATTAGTTTTGACTTTCTGATTTTTTGATGTTCTTATTAGTAAATCGTTTTATGTAGCTGTTTAGTTATGTTCAAATTCATTTGCTTTATGTGTGTTTTTTTATTTCTTCTCTCTAGTTTATAAAGAAATTTTTCACACTTTCCTTATTTTACTTTTTCTATAGTAGTAAACTGGACTTCTTATAATCTCTAGTATAATTTGTCGACGCTTTAGGCACAGCAAGTTTATTTATATACCGTAATTCAGACACAAGGTAATTCAAAGTGCTTTACAAAGGCAGAAGGATACATTTAAATAAAAAACATTAAAATCATATTGAAATGGACAAGACAGCCCAAAAGCCTAAATAGTTAACTGAAAAGAAGTTACATGGTAGTGACAGTGTATGATTAAACTGATTTAATTTATTGAAAAGCTGTAGCAAACAGTAATGTTTTAAGCTCTGATTTACATGAGCTGACAGCTGACAGTTTCTGCAGACATCAAGTCTTCAAGCAGCTTGTTCCACAGACAGGGAGCACAGAACCTAAACACTACTTCACCTTGCTTGATCTTGATCCTGGGAACACATAGTAAACCTTTCCCAGATGACCTCAGTGTTCTGGATGTATCATAAAGTTCAAGTAAATCAGAAATGTATTTGGGCCTGAGACCATTTAGTGCATTGTACCCAAGTGGTAATGTTTTTAAATCAATCCTGTGATGCACAGGAAGCCAGTGCAGTGATTTGAGGTGTGTCATGCTCCGTTTTCTTGGTATTCGTGAGGACTATGGCGCAGCATTTTGGATGAATTGGATAATTGGCTGGTTTCATGTACAAACAAAAAGGTTTTTATTCCATGAACAAAAAACAAGGTAAATGATCAAACTTCGATTAGGCCATCATACCCTATGTTGCACTTTGCCTGAAGATTGACTGCTGAAAATGACCTTTACAACGGTGATAATGATTTGCAGTTTCAGGAAAGTAAGTGATTTTATGTGGCTAAAAATCTTCGATTTTATTATTGTCCTTACAGAAAGATTCTTACAGTTCTTAATTAATTACACATTTGTGTATATTATTACCATGAAATATTGTAGAACACATTGCATTTTTAAACGTGTCACGTGTGTCAGTCCTGTTATTACAGGTACCTATTTAAGTATCGGCTTAGAGCTTCAAAATGGGACATTTAGTTTTTTTGTAACCAGGTGGCATTATTTTAAAACACGACATCGCAGGAGAAACCCAGCTCTTTCCATTTACCTTAACTTTTTATCAGCTGCTTTTACAGCGCTTTAACACTGCGAGATTGCTTGGCTGAGCTCCGCTCTCATACTCCCTCCCTCCCTCTCTCTCTCTCTCTTATTCTGATTCTCTCCGTCTCTCTTGAGTGGGCGGTGCAGTGTCTCCGGGCGCCGCCTTTTTCGCGGCAGTGTAGTAGTCTGCAGTAGTTTACAGACTTTATGAATGAAGGCACGTTTCCCTTCTTCGTGAATGTGAAGCTGAAGCGATCCCCTCCGGCTGGGGGGTTTAGCGGAGTGGAGCAGGCTTGCTGGAACTGCCCTAGTCCTGCAACACAGAAGGAAACGAGAATGAGAATGCTTGATATTTGCAAGCACACCATGCCACAACGTCTTTGTTTATATAATTCAAAAGGGATCCCACGTTAAATATCTGTACCTAAGATTAAAGGGAGATTACACGTTGTAATAAAATAAAAAGATATAATTTAAACATATTAACTATACTGCAGTGGGCAAAAACTAGTATCATGAAGAACACACTTTTAGTTTGTTCTGTTGCAAATAATCCTGTGAATGTGTTGGGTAGACAGAGAAGTTATCAATTTAATGATGGTATTACAAAAACACATTTTATGTTACATGCTTGGAGTAAAATTGTCCATATACAAAGATGTATTATTAAAACGTCTATTGTACCAACTAATGTACACGAAAGTGGTTGTCAGTTTCTTTCAAATAAGCTGAATATTTACCGAAACGTGCTTTTCTCTCGAACACGAAAATGTATTTATTGTTCCACTTTTATGCACAGCCACCTGGTACTGATTCATTTTCTTAATTGGGCGTAGTCAAAAGAAAAATGGCGCTGCGCTCTCTGCAATTTCAGGGTGTGGCATGTTAGGGCCGCTTCATTCATGCCGTGCAGCACATCGGCGAGCCTGTTTCATGTTACTGAATCCCGCTGTTCTTAACAAAATTTTGCAAATATATGCAATTTTGTAACATTCATATTACTGAAGAAACATTAGTCAAATGTACTAATTATTTATGCAGACAAAAATCACATATGAATGAATTTGTCGAATTATGCTGCCGTCTGCCTGTGTCTTCCCAGTCAGTTAATCAGAATGGCCGAGGTCTTTTCTTCATAGCTTCTAAAATGTGATGTAGATGCATTTCAGTGTACTGGCTGGTCAGATGAAAATGAGGCAGAAATTTCATAAGGGGCAACCTTCAGATTTTTAAGCGTGTAATCTGGGTCATTTTAGACCGAATGAGCCGTAACGAAGGGGGTATATTTCTCATTTAACACCTCTTCGACTTAGAGGTCCATTTTCTTAAGACATAATTGAATATGTATATATTTTTGGGCGTGGTGGATTTAAAAAATTTAAAAGGAAACTATTATCCATCCATCCATTTTGTATAACTGCTTGTATTACAAAATTAGATTCGTAGATTTAAGATGCGTGTCCTAGTTCGTTTGCTATATAAATGGCTTGTAGTTCGCGAAAATCACGCCAAATGTGTTTTCTTAAATGTATTATTCTCAGATGCAGAAAAGGGAGTTTTGAATGCCTTCAAGATGGTTAAATCTGCCCCAGCGCCATTTGCCCTGTCTTGTACATTGCACGCCAATTCCAGAAAAAGTTCTTTTAAGCAATTTCAAATTTATCTCGTGTTGTATATATGTGTACATGACCAACGCCCCTTATAAATTGCGTGTAGCTAATCTTAGTTCACTACAATAAAAACTGCTTGTTAGTAGCTAGCAGCGAGGATTCCCGCCCCCTTTCACCCATTTTCAATCCTGCGCTAGAGGACACTTGTATATTTGACGTAACGCACAAAATGGAGGGTAAGCTGACTGCCATCTTCTGATTACGGGGCAGGTCATTTGTGGGAGTATGAACCAAGTTTCAGTGAAGGCATGTCCCCTCCACTACCAAATGGATTCCAGAGATTTTTTTTGCCATGTGTCTTTCCACATCACCAGCCAACATACTTCATACGCGAACAACACTGCTCTGAGCACATTACCCCTAAGCCATTAAAATTGCACGGTAACGTGTAGTGAGCAGCACTTTCACTAGACTTAACGTACCCTAGAAAACGTGCACACGCACGATTCTTATCAGAATCCAATACCGAAAATTATTATAACAGTTATGCTCTGTGGTTTATAAAATGCTATAACAAAGCAAACTCATGAGAATGTATTTTTGGATGTGTTTTTATCAGCTTGTTAAGAAACGCTTCTGTAGGATTTTTTTTTAAAAAAAACGGCATGGGTTTTGCGGTTGAAAATGTGAAAAACAACTTCCATATTTACCTCAATGTTATATTTAAGCGAGCACACGTTCTTTGGTGAGGTTAAATAATTATAAATATTTTGTTAGATGTGTAAAGTAATATATAGTAATGCACTATATATAGGTTTTATTTATTGATACTTGGTAGAAAATCAGACCCCATTCATTACTCGCCATACACCTCTCTTAAAGCTATGGCTCCCTTTGAAAGTGCAATTGTTTGCTGCCCTTCCCCCTGCCCCAGATTGCCCTCCATGCCTTTTAAACTCAGTAAGCAGAGGATTCCAAATCTAGCTTAGGGTCAGAGGTCGAGATGAGACGTTGGGAATTATCAGCCCGCTTGATGGGAAAATGGGGGTGAAACACTATTTGTAGGCACCAGCCTTCACTTTCTTTGCTCTTTGGAATTTTCCCTGTATGAAAAAGAGCAAAAGGGAGGGAGTGAGGAACGGACTGGGGGTTACTAACGTGACACTGCATGAAGAGAGCCTGTGTTTTGCTCTCACTATAGTACTGGGTGATGCAGGAGCCCTGTCCTGTTCATCTGAGTGCCACATGTCTGTGTTTGCCCCCAAAACGCAAGTTATTAAAATCACCATATTAATTTTAATAATACAGTAATATCATGTCAATCTGTATTTTGTCATTCACTGTTGTTCACTCCAGAACACACTCGCAAACTTCCTTGAGTATATTTGTTTTTATTTCTTAATAGTATAACTTTAATAATAATAATAATAAATAATAATGCCATATGACTGAGACCAGGATAAGCAGGTGAGAGACGGATAGATGACTAATGATAACAATAGCAATACTACATTTAGTAGTACTACTCTGCAGTTTGTGTCTGTGTTTCTTGTGCTTTGATGGGTGCCTGTCAGACAATTTTGATTCTAAACATCTTTACACTATGAACCATGCTTAACATTTCTGTAACAGGCCATTGTGTTCTTTAATATTTTTTTTCCTTGGCATTTGATACTAGCTATTATTGCTGGCAGGATATTCTGGCAATAATTTTAGTTATGTAATATTATATAATATAAATGTAAACCACACTCACCTAGCTGATAATTGCACTTTGCATTTATTCAATACATTCCAACTGTGTACTTTGCATTCATATATGTTTGAGGATTACTTTACTTTTAAGTCTATTAAAATGAAGTGACAATCGTGTAATGATGACAATTTATTTTACTATATTGCTGATAAATATGTTTAGATGTGTTAAGGTGAGGTCAGTCTTTATATGGTCATTTTTCTCATAAGTTCTTTTTCTCACATGTGAGAACTTACAATCTAATATGAATGAGGCATTGAGGAACTCTCTCACTCACAGTAATCATCAATAATGTTATATACTTGGATACTCCATATAAAACTGTCATTCTCTTAACATAAGTTTCACGTGTGTTTACTTTGTGGTTGCGTTACTCTGGCAGTGTCATACAATTCCCAGGGAGCATTTAGTCATCCTTTAGAGTACTCCTGAAAACACAATGGGTTTATGGAAAATTGTGAATTAAACTCAATAGAATGATCCCAGTCTGACCAGGTAGTGCTATTTTTGTTGTGTTCCCTCACAGCATAATTTTAAATTCTGGTTCTTTCCCCTTTGTATATTTTTAATCATAATATGAATTATTGCATTATATTATGTAACTTTCATAGCTAATGTGACATTTTTCAGGTGATGTACAAAATTAACTATTACGAAATATACACACACACATGCACGCACACACACACATACACATA
>JAODJW010000094.1:28608385-28628224 GCA_026777045.1 Hyperopisus bebe
AAATTGGGAACTTATGAATTTATCTTAGGTAACATATATGACAAAACACTGTTTAAAAATACTGTAAAAGACACACAAATACTTTTTTTCCCCAACAATGTTCAGATAGGGTGCGATTACATTTTACCATGCTGTGTTTTTCTTAACTTCTCCCATGTTTTTTTGCTTTAGTAATATGGGTGGTCAACAAATCAAAATCTGCTTACAAAAATCCAATAAATGACCCTTAATTTATTTTACACACCAAGTCTGAGGTTCACTTAGTCACCTTAAACCTTTTTGTGCTGTATCAGGTTTGGAGGGTTATACTATTTTGTTTGCAACAATATTGAGCCTCAATATATAGTATCATGGGCACTAATAAAAGAATTGTTATATCTCTAAATCCATTTCCACCCTGAGTAAGATTACTGTTCGACTATTTCTTCATTTAAGGTTCTGCATATTGAGTTAAAAAACTCAAAAGTACTTTATAATAAATTACTTTCGGAAACATGATGACAGGTGTAGGCTGATCTCTGGTTGATACTGGAATTCTTTTGGAAACTGTCTTCTGTCATTATCTGCAGAAGTGCATTGTGGGATAAGGAAAGTGGAGATTTTTGATGTGTTATTCTCTTTAAGTACCATCTTGCATTCCCACTTCCCAGAAGACTGATAGTCCCAAATGTTTTTTATTATGATATTAGCAATTACTGTAGCCCCTTACTAGGAAAAGTGATAGGTGGTTGGATGGATGGATGGTTGTTAACAATTTAGCAAACAATTATGGTTGCTGTGTAGCACAGTGACTCAATGAGTGACCCCCTCACATCCCTCCACAATGTGATAAAAACCTATTATTTTGATCTAATTTTTCAGTCCCCACAAGGGGAAACTGGGTTTTATAAAAATTTTGTATTTTGTCTGGTTACTTGTGGTTAAAGTTAGGGCTGGTTAGCGGTTAAGGTTGTTATTGCTGTGATTAGGGTTTTTCTTATAGAAATATAGAAATAGACAGTCCCCACAAAGATTTTGATACAAACCGTATTACTGTCCGGAGATAACCTTTTGACTGATTGGCCTCTCAGAATCACACCTGCTATGTGCATGTGCATGTGTGTGTGTGTGTGTGTGTGTGTTCAATTGGCTATCATTACATACAGAGTATATCCCTGCCTTATATCTTATTCTGCCTGGTGCCCCCAGCAACCCTCTCCAGGATAAGAGGCTGAAGATAGATAGATTATGATTGTTCATTCATTGTTGTTAAAAATACTGAAAGTTCAACTTTACATTGCTCCTTTATTTCTTGCTCAAAATTCACCATCCGATATTTTTTTGAAAAAATGTAAACACACATTTGTAATAACTACATTCAAGTAATTACCTGGTCTTTTTGAGAAGTTTTCCAATAGTATTTGGATAGTTAGATTACAGAGCTTCAGTTATTGTGAATTTTCAGTTGAGAAAATGTGTAAACAGAAGAGAAATACAGACTAATCAGCTCCATAGTCACCCACGTTTATTTAATTTCATGAGCATATAAATTTGTATTTCTAGTACTATACTATGTGGTTATTCAACCAAATCTTCTGATAATAAATACATCCCCAACTAGTGTGTTTGAAAAGTGAATCATCATTCAGTGATAAAATCAGTAATACTTTATTTGGATAGTCTGCCTATGGATGGTGTACAGAGTATTTGTATTTTTAACATTTGAACAACGTATTAGTTGAGATTCAAAAATTAATTTAACATTGGTTGAGTGAGCAGTCAAATTCAACTAAATTATTCTAAGAATATGTAGGTATGTTCTTGAATCGTTACATATACTCTATATATTCTACATTCTTTTAAACATCTGCAGTGAAACAACTGAATTATTGAATCTCAGCTAAGTTGCTGGAATGTTACACTCTGTATGTGGACTATCCAAATAAAGTGTTACCATAAAATCTAATTCAGAAGACTGATATTATGCCATGATACTCCACGATATTTGGTTATATGGTGATACTGTATGATATATGGTTACACAGGTTCCACTGGCTGAATACACATTGTGATTGGTACTACTTGGTTTAATGTGTTGTATATATTTGTCTTATGAATAAAGATTTGCCCAGAAAAGAATATAAAATCAATATCACCAATATCATCAAAATTACCAGATTAACAACCTTAAGGGTTTTAATATTGAATGTATCAATGGCTTTAAGAAAGAAGAAAGTAGATAAGATTAAGAATTATGCTTTCTTTTAGCTCAGGTCACTCAACATTAAACATTCACTTTGTGCACTTGTACTGCTTGGTTCAGTCAATAGCTTCAGTGTTTTTGATTTTTTTTAACATACAGCACCTTTCAGTGTGTGCTTTTCATGGATGTATTTATTTATTCATGCGGCCCCTTCATCCAACCAGTCTTGATCTAATAATCTATTTGTAATGAAATCTGAAATTGCATGTACCATTTTTGCCCAATTTCCTTTGTGTGTCAAATGCAATGGATCCTCCTTCTAAGCTGTATGTCGGTAGTATTTTATGTGAATTTGTGCCACCAACAAATTATGAAAAATTAGAATAGTTGTGGAATTCAAGACAATTGCAACTGTTGCAGTGAACCAGTGCAATGGGGGTGGTGACAGAAGTTGCTTTTGTTGTGCAGACAAAGCTCAGATCTGCCTGACAAAGGGTTAATGTCACATCAGCATCTCCTGTTTTCCTGTCTTGTGGAGTGACCCTTCACCTCCAGTGGGGATAGCGCCTAAGGGGATTGGTTGATAAGGAATGCAAAAGGGGGGAAGAAGAGAGGGATGATCAGCAGAGTAGCGGGGATGGGTTTGGGGGAGGGGTCTTTCACAACAGTTTATTCTTTTGATCTTCTTCTGGTTTAAGATCACTATTTGTTGTGTAGAAGAAGCAGAAGTTACTTGAAGATAAATATGTATTTGTATATTCTGAAAATGTATGTGTTTGAATTTGTTGTGGTGCACAAAAAATGTAGAGTAATATGAGTACTTTGTTTCACTGATAAGACTTTTCATTGACTTCTTCCTTATAATCTGTCTCTTTAAGAATAATCAGCTTAACTTGAGCATCAAGTAGGCTTCATGTGCTCAGGCGGGAAAGACAAACCTATCCAAGTTTTTAATTAATTCTTTGCTGTGGGCAAACAAGTAGCATATATTCAGAAAGCATATATTAGTTTTGGTGTGCATTGTTGCATTCCGTCATTAGGTAATAGTTCAGATATTTACTGTTACACCCATAAAAACAGTAGTTGTTATAAGTAGTTGTTTTATGCTAGTTTTGCCATATAGAAAGGCTTCACAAAGATCACATAGGCTTCCTTAGGACATGGACATGTATCACCCAAATATTTAGCAAATTAATTTCATTCGTACCTGAGCATTGAGCATATCAATTTTAAAATAAGATCATTAAGAAGAAGAATAAAGGCGACTCACTAATGAACTGATGAGTAAATGCTTAAAACTAAAAACAGACGTCTTTTGTGAGATGGTGGCCTAATTGTGGTAAAAGAAATTATGATTTGAACAGGCTTTGTGGTTCAAGAGGTAATCTTTTGTTATATTCTTAGACAAGGTATTTCACCTAAATTTCTCATTAAAATGTTCCTCTGTGAAGAGATGTAAAATGATGTAAGTTTTTTTGAATGAAAGCCTTCGCAATGCCTTACCAATTTGGTTCATAAATGACATCAAAGAGGTAAAATCTCAAGTGTGGTAAAAGATAGTGAAAAGTTAAGGTATTATTGCAAACCAGTCTGCTGGCACATACTCTTCTATTGGTATTGGATTTGACTCCACACATTGCTAATTCAAAGTCCAACAAACCAAAACACATGGAAACAGATTTGTACAAACTGGATGAGTGAGACATGTGTATTTGTCTACTGTGCTTTAATTGAGAAAACTGGTTGGTGTTGGTCTAAAGGAAAGAATGAGCTATGGTTTTCTTAATGTCTTCTGGTTTTTCCACTGTTTAAATACTTTCACCCTGAAGTTCTGACATATTTCTTACATAAGATTAGTTGTGTAAATCTTAGATGACTTGTGTTTTTCTTTTTAATGACATGTTTGTCTAATCTTTTCTTATTTGTCTTTTTCATTTTATGCTTAAAATATGAACTGATTATGTGGGACATTAAGAAAACTGCTTTGAATTAAGAATAATCTTTGGTCACAAACAAATTATCTTTAGTCATTTCTTTAGTTTTTGTCTGCTTGGGTTACATTGTGTCTTTTTTCCACTGTCTGGTGGCAGTTGCAGCAAAAAGACTGAAACAGGAAGTTGCACTAGAAAAAAGACGACGAGTGCTGTGATTTTGTGCGTGCAGTGTTACTTACACAACCATTGATATCATCTGCGGGTGCCTCAGTTAATCTAATGACATCAGTTCTGTGTTGTGCTGTAGGTTTTTACTTTACTCTTCCCCAGACTCTTCACTACAGTGTTTCAAGATATGTTTCATGATAAAATGGATTCCCCCCCCTCCAGTCTTACCCGTTGCCCCTTGCAGTGATTGAGTGGTTTTAGTTTTTTTGCACTATTTCACATTTCATTCTTTTGACTGACTTCCTCAAGCAAGCTGTCAAATTTTACTGCAGTTGCCCTTATGTGTGATAAAAATCTGGTTTACAAACTAGACATGCTATTAAAGACTCTTGTCTTTGGTTAAATGGTATGATGGCATCGACAGACAGAATATAGAAGTAGACTTGGTTGCATACCTGAATTTTTGGAGTATTGATTATACTCGGCACCGTTTTGCTACGTCCTACACCATCCCCACTGTGGATATCCCGTGGTGGTCCATCATGCATTCAAAACTTTTTAATAGGTGGCACACGGGGGCCTTTTCTGATGCAAAGCAGACGTCTCCCTGTGTTTCCTGGAAAAATTAGCATTGCTGCCCTTTGCTCTAAAAACAAAAAAAAAAGGCGCAAAAGGAAAACTAAAAAACACATTTGATCTTCTTCAGCTATTCCTGAATGCCATCTTCTCCAAAGTACTTTGACTGTTGGTGTATGTTCAATAAAATTAAGATTCACATTCATAGATTGATGGTGAGAAAAGTGACAAAATATAGATCAATAGCACTCGGTAAGCAGTGAAAGAAACAGCTGATGAAAATAGTCAACATATGATGGTGTACTTAAAGTACAGAATGAGGGGTGGCATCAGGGATAAGGAACAGAATTAGAGCTGTAGAAGACAGGACCTGTATGCATAGCAGAGCCTCCACGGGAGTCACAGGTAGTCCACATGCATGTATGGTGCATGGCATGGCTGTCCACATACATTCATGGTGCATGGCATGGCTGCCCTTGGTGGCTTTGAACATGACCGTAAAACTATAGCACACATCCCTTCATTTAAAAGCAGAGTGTAGATGTGGGGTATAACATTTAGATATTTATGAAATTTTAAAATTTTAGGTTAAGTGTCTTATAAGAATGTACAAATTTAGTTCTTTTCATGAAATTGAAATGCACACCCTGCATATTACGGTTGTTTAATGTTTCCATTAACCTATTGCCCAACTTCCCAAATTAAAAAGTTGTATAAATTACTGCTAACTAATTTCTTGCCCGTGTGTCTATGGGAGGCAGGGTCCCCCCCCAAGGCAGTGCATGGCGCTGTTCAGCTCTATCTCTGGCATTAAAGACCGAGACGGAGCTGCTTCGCTGTGTTCGCATCAGCTTTCTCTTTCAGGATCATAACTTTCTGAGCTATAACTGGCAACTATCTGAATGACAGGAGGATCTAGGAAGTACAGCCACCATTTCCTACCATTGTGCCATTACACATCTTACTAGGTCTGCATTTTCATCGCTTGTTCTTGTAGCTGCTCCTCAGTTGAACAGTGGATTATAATATAATTAGGGTACTGGTTTTTGTCCAAATCTCTGAAGTTTTTCTGTCGTATGGCAGGTCTCTCTTCATTTTTTTCCCCAGTAAGTCTTAGCTGATTGTAACAATCTTAGCTGATTTTGGCGATCTCAACATAAAGAGAGATCATATTGTTTTACCTTACTTGATTTTACTTGACTATTTCACTAATAAAGTGTTATATATGTTTCATATCAATTACCTTACATTTAATTAGATGTGAATGAGAATCACGTTCAAATGCCTGAAAAATAGTTGATTCTACTTTATAAACCTTAAAACAATCAGTTTTAAATGGCTCACATGCAGACTAGTATAGTTCTGTCTTCATAGTTTGACTGCTTATAGGTTAATTGAACAAAGAGTCAAATGAGTAAACTGAAGGTTGCTTTCTTTTACCTTTACAGGTTATTAACGTGTGTTGTATGAATATACAATACTGTGCAAAAGTCTTAGGCAGTGAAAGAAAATTTTGGTTAAATGGCCTTCATGTTTGTGTAAAACTATGATATTATGAGTGTCAAAGATTCTCAGCCTAGCCATTTCAACACCTGTCTTAAAGTCACCACAATATTTGTAGCAGCCGTCCAATTAATCTGTGTAGTTTTGACTTGACCACTACCCCACCTTCTTTGGTTAATCAATACCTCATTGAGTTATTTGATACACCAATGTATTTTTTGACTTGGCCCCTACCCCACCTAGTGTGGTTAATCAATACCTCATTGAGCTATTTAACAAATTAAGTTAATTAATTAATTGAGCTGGTGGTTTAATGAATACATGGAATGGCTGAGGTGCCCCTGAAGAAAGGTTTGGGAACTGAAGCGTTGTTCATCTCGCCATCCAACTAGATATCAATGACTTTTTGCAGAACAGAAGAAATTCTTTTTTATGTTACTGTTAATTTGTATATGTTGCAGTGTTAAATGGTGTTATTTGTTTCTGAGCAAATGTGCAGTCACTACGTAGATAAATAGCCTTAGACATTTTCTTTGCCTACGTAAGTCTTTTGCACCGTACCGTACTTCCCATGTCGTATATATCATACTTACCAAATGGTTCAGTTTTTGCTTCTGTAAAAGTATTTATGTATTTATTTGTTTTACTGCTGCAAGTGTTCATTTGCAGAAAGTTGTTGGTGGGTGTCGGTAGCATAAAGCATAAAGGTGATTTAGGTGTGGGGAGAGCAGCAGACGGTCTCTGTCTCTTTCTATGGGGTAGAAGTGATCTGTGTCTGCGAACTAGAGAAGAAACAGCTGTGGCTGCAGGGGTGTCTTTGCACAGAGGACCAGCATCATCCAGATGTAGTGCTTTGTCAGGAGGCTGAGGGATACAGAATGGATGAAGGAAGGAAAGAACAAGGAAGTGAGGGGGAGGGAGCAAAATGGTGCCTTTCTTCTTAAGAAGCAATTGTATCGGTATATGGGGTACAGTCAACATGAGATTAAGCTGGATTTATATGTGGAGTACTGTCAAAAGCATTCATATGCAGTGTACACTGTACAGTGCCCTGTGCTTCCTGGGGTGGCATCCCAGCTCTCTGTGGTCCTTTACTGGATATGCACTTAGAAGATGGATGGATGGATGGATTGATGGATGGATGAGATACAGTGGACACACTGGACAGAATGTAATTCCACTGATGTGGTACAGACTTTCAGATGATTTTAGAAAAATGTGGTAGTTTTATCTTAATGGTGCTGCAATATTTTGTGAACCTCTAGATCTGTCACACATTGCTGTGATACAGCTTTTGTCTCTAACTCCAAATGTAAAGAAATGTTCTCTCAGTGAACTGATTTGGACTGATTCAGATTTCACATGACTGCAAATAAGTGGTGCAAGTGCAGAGCATTTGGGAAACCACCTACTGAAACATGGTTTTATATATCCTGTATATATATTGCATTGCTGTATTCATAGTATAGAACATACTGTGCTATGAAGCTTTGCATAGGATTGGACGTGGTGTATTTGCATGTTGTACTTTAGCTGAATCCCTCAAACAGGCTTGCCAGCAAGTAAAGAACTAGTGTTGTAATCTTCCACATTAATTGCAGCGCAGTCTGTGGTGTTCAGGCATCTTCAAGTGCCACACGCTGTAGTTTAATTAATTCATGCCATCATACTCAAGAAACAACCATGTCATCTTTCTTTTTGTGCCTGTGATAGCATTTCCCACTCCTCCATGGGGTCAGGAGTCCAGGCTGGGAAGAGGCGTTTTCAAGGCTTCACCCACCATTCTATTAGAGCAGCAGATTTCATGATTCAGGTATATCTTAGCATATGAATTTACATGCGTATACAGGGCACAACAATCACATACTTATCATGTTTATATTCATATTTGTGTTCAGCTACGGATGGTCCAAAAAGAATGTCCCAGCAACTGCAGCCAGGGTGGACCATAAAGTAATATACACCCCTCTTTGCCCCCTTCACTCACTTGTTCCTTCACAGTCACCCAGCAAAGTGAACGTGCAGCGTTTGAATCTGAAGTGTGGCCTTTACTGCCCTTGTTCTTCCTCTTTTCATCATGTGACTTCAGAACTATAGCTGATTGGAGGTCGGAAGTAGATCAGCTTTCCTGTCTGCAGCATTCATGAAGCTCTTCCTCTTTGCCCATCCTCCCACACGCTTGTCCCATTTAGCTGCTCTAAAGGTGTCTTACAGGACTCACCCAAAGTCTTCTATCAGTCGCTGCAGTGAGAGACAATGTGCATCAGTCAGCCATTTCCAAAGTCTTGTCCAAAAGTGTGATATGTTGCCAAACATGCTAATAAAATGAAGATATCTATCAGAGGTATGCTTCAATAAGGCATGCTAATGTCTTACCTGCTCAGGATGTGGTTTTAGATTACATGGATTTAGATTTCTGTAGTTTCTATTTCAATTTTGTTATCCACTACTCCACTAGTTAGTGTAATTAAAAGTATCTGCATGGAACAATTTTCCCATGTTATCTGAATATAGTGTGATAATTTACTTTAGTCCCTCCCAAACATGTTATATTATTATTATTATTTTTTGTATTTTAGGTTGAGATCAAAGGGGACTTAGTGGGTGGCACTGCTGCATCCTTAAGGTGTGCGTAGAGTGTAATTGCGTGGGTGCCCGGCAATGGGCTGACATCTTGTCCAGGGTATTCTTCTGCTTTGTGCCCTATGGTGCCTGGAAGTTGAATAGATGGATGGGGGTAAAGGGGAAGTAATTATTACATAATACTTTCTAGTCTTAAGTTGCATTATTATCATGTTTGTATGTGTTAATATTCCGGGGCAGTGGGATTCAAGGCATTATGGTAGAACTAATTAAAAGATAGATATGAATACATTTGTGTGTGTGTGTGTGTGTACACGTGTTGATTAGATATACAGTCAAAAAAGTAAAAAGTCTCGTATTTTGTTTGGTTACTTATGGTCATGGTTAGGGCTGGGTAGGGGTTAAGGTTGCCATGTTGTGATCACTGTTTTCCCCATAGAAATGAGTGGAGAGTCCCCACAAAGATATAATTACACACACCCTTTCAGTGGACTGGCATCCCATTCAGGGGGCACCACTGCCTTATGCCCTGTGATGCCTGGATTTGGTTCCCAGCCTTCCCACAACACTGATGATCATATGCAGCCAGATGATGGATGGATATTATTTAAATTGATGTCATAATCTTACATTTATCTTACATTTATCTTGCTATTAAAAATGTTTTCATGCTGAGACGCTGACTTGAGTTGAACGTCTGTTTTTTTGGATGACAAGTTGTTTATTTAATTTAGAAAGAGTTTTTGCTTTCTAACATATCCCACTTTCCCATATTCAATTGTTTCAGTATTGCCAGAAACGCAGCATCTAGGAGCATTTTAATTAGTGTTATTGCACTGACACTTGGGCCTTGGTAGTTTATAATGTCTGCTGGCCGTAACTCCCCCTGCTTTGCCCTCATTATAAGAAGTGCCCGTGTTTGGTGATGCTGTGAGGACAGCTGGTAGTATGCTACAGCAACTATGCGTTGTTCAGTTTCAGTAAATTAATTTACTCAACCCCCCCGAAAGACTCACGTCCATGTGGTATCTGCATTACATATACACCCATCAATCTCTCTTTAAAGTCACTTGGGATATACTCACATATTTTGATCCATACCGTGCCTGAGCATGTTTGACTCCCAAAGAACAGTTCGTTTGACTGGTCTGATCACTCCATACCGCTTGAAGAGGTGGGCCTGGGCACAGTTCAGTTGGACTTGGTATGCATCTAGGCAAATTCATGGGCCAAATTCTTCTAAGACTGTATTTGAAGATCAAATGCGTCACAGTGGTGCAAAAAAGGTGTCCCATTTCGAAGGTTTCTTCAAATTGGCCTAACAATGTGTCTTCTTTGGCCAAGTCGCCAAGGATCCACAGGATGGATCCTTTGCAGCCCAATATATCCCAAGATTCATAGTGTCGTTCTTTGAAGATTATATAGACCGCATCCTTCAAAGGATGTAACCTCTGAATTCGGACACAGCTCCTGTGCGATCGCTAACCATGTCTAAGCCCAGAACACAGATATGATGTCAGTGATGCAGCTGGCACACGCATGCGCAGATGTACACTATCCTCCTGAGACCCCACCCATTCATTTATGTCCATTGTGGTGGACATTTTGTTTTTGCATCTATCTTTTCACTGATGTAAGGAAATGTATTTATTCCTGTTGTACACTAAAGAGGGCGTGCTGTGAAATTAAAAATAAAAATAAATTTGAAAAAATCGAAATTGTAAGATGTCTTATTTCCTCCAAAGTCAAATAACCTAAAATTGAAGGACACTTTTTTCCTCGGGTCTCAGGAGGATATACATGAACTGGACAAGGAAGGAACGGATCAGGTAGCGACTAATGTTTAGCAATCATTGCGGCAGAGGGATCACTTTGGTCCACGGCAGAGGTGCAGTGCATGCTGGGAATTTAAGTTTGACAAGAGTTTCCAGGAACTGCTGGATGCACCACACAAAACATTTAGCAAAATATGGGACATTTTATATGGGAGCATCTTTTTATACATGCAGCACGATTAAATGAAAATCACTGTGTTGCATGCAGAATAAATGTATATGAAGGCTGTGTGTCGTCGCACTCGTAACGACTCCAAAATACGACTCCAAAAGACATTAATCGTGAACTCCATTGTACTGCGCGATAGTACTTTCTTTCCTTTGTTTTCCTCGACACAAAAAGTCATACGGTGATGATGAAAGCGTGCTCAGGCCCCAAACATTAAATGCATGCTCCGGTTTATTTTGCAAAAGGCAGGCGGAACCAAGAATTTTATGGACAGGCACAACGTCTGTTGCAGTGAGATATATATGTGTGTGTGTGTGTGTGTGTGTGTATAATTATTGCATAACATTTTCTAATCTTAAGTTACATTATTATCATGTTTGTATGTGTTAATGGTCTTTGGCAGTGGGATTCAAAGAATTATGAATAACTCCATATGATAAAATAAATAAAAAATAAATGATATGATAACTCATTAAAAAAAATTATATTAAAACTTTTTCTTGGATATTGTTTGCTATCAAGTCTCACCACTGAGTCTCAACTGGATTTTGACTCTATCAGTTTAGGTCAGTCTAGGGTGGCTTTGGCCTTATGTTTGAGGTTGTTGTTCTGTTGAAAATTTACATCTAGTTTTAAGTTAAGCAGCCTGAATTAGGTTTTCCTCTAGTATTTGCCTATATTTTGCACTGTTTATTCTTCTTTCATTTGTTGCAAGCCTTCCAGTCCCTGCTGATGACAAGCAACCCCATGACATTGTGTTTTACTGTAGGGATAGCATTACCTGGGTGATGTGCTGTGTTGGGTCTGTGCCAAACATAAAGCTTTGTTAGTGATGGGCAATATGACAATAATTGTGACCAGTTGCAATTGTATCCGCAGTAAGCGTTTCAGAGTTATTTTAAGAATCGTGATACAGCACTACTTAACGCTATTATTATAATAACAGCACAATCCCACAAGTACCTATCAAGTGATGTCTGCAAGTTTGGAACTTGCAACTGGGCAGCAAAAATGGACCAATATGAAACAAAGCAATTTCAGCCTGCAGAACATCTCTGCACTGTCTGTATTTCACTTTGTCAATAATCTCAGTCAATGTCAGTTTAATGCCTTGATCTTGAACAAAAAAGTAAATTCATGTTTTCTAACCAGATTTTACCACTTGGTAAAAAAAAGAATGAAAAACTTTTGTATTTAAACCAACTTGTGTCGCATGGTAGGCAACATGCGGTCAGCAGACAGATCGGCTGTGCTGTGGAATGGCAGGAGCGCGCAGCATGGCTTATGTGGAATAATTGGTTTCAAAAAAGGTTCTGATTCATTTGTGCTCAAAAGCTTTTGAAACTTCAGCATAATAAAAACACTTCTGCTGTAATGAGTCAGTCTCTTTTATATGTACAGTATGCATACTTTAATATGTATTTCTTATAAGGATAGAATTGCTGGTTAAATGGTCAAATAATTAGCTAATGGTAACATACATTCCAGTTTGGTTAGTTTGTAAACACAAACAAAAGTTATGATCTATATAATCATGGATTGTGATTTTGATCAAAAGCATTGTGATGCAACGTTTTGACTACATCTCCCACTGCTACCCTGCTACATGATGCCCAATTTTTATTTCATCTGACCACAGTACTACGTTTTCCCAGGTGCTCTAGGCGAATTCTGATATGGGTCATTTTAAGCAGTGGCGTCCTTCTTGCCTCTTCCATGCATTGATCTCGGAATGGTTGCCTGATGCACATCCTCTCCCATTATGGCCACTGATATTTGCAACTCCTTCAAAGTTATCGTTGGCCATCTCCTACACGTTTCCACCTTGCCCAGATGCTCATTCTGGAAAGATGACCTGATCTCTGTCTGTACTGTATGATGCTTCTTCCATTTCCTGATAATTATATTGTACTATCAGGGTTGGCAAAGGACTGTGATTTTTTTGTACCATTCTTCTAATTTGTGGTTTGTTATGACTTTCTTTGAAAGCCACTTGCCAAGATGTATTTGCTTCAGAAGTCATTATCCGAGGGACCTCGTAGATATTGGTTTTTATCTTGAAATTTGTGTTTATTCATTGTGAACCGCTGTTGTTGCACACTGGAATAAGGCATTTAACTGATTGGGTGGCTTTTTAAGGTAATCTCAACTTGTAACCACAATGAAAGAATTACTAACTTTTGCAAACAGCAAACAGCAGTTTATTTATTTTTAACATTTTGTGATGTTAACCTTCTGGTAACCTAGAATAGTACATGGTGAGGATAATACTTAATTGAAGTTTCACACATTAAAGAATTTATTATCCAGTAAAATGTATTTTTGTCAAGGGACTCTTTTGATACATTATGTAATTGGTCAATTAAACTTTAATAGCGGCACAGTATTAGCAAGTCAATCTGTTTGTTTGCTAATTGAATAATTTGTGTATTTAAGGTGTAAAAATTAGTAACAGTGCTTATGTGGTGTAATTTAACAACTTTTGAGGGAACTTCAGGTATTGCAAGTCACCCTCTTGTGGTCTGTCTTTAGGGTGTTTGCGAACATGTAAGTATCTGGACGATACTCGCATTTTGAGTTGAGGAGGAGATGCTCCCTCACTTCCTCCTACTTATGCAAATGCAGAAGAGTCTAATGCAAAATATTGATGAAATGATTGTTGCTCTTGTTTGCCTTTAATTCGTATGGATTGGCTCAGAGGTTGTAGTTGTACTGCAAACTTCTGGAGGTTACATGATTTATACTTATGCTCTTGTTACAATCTAGACTCAGAATCTAGCTCTATTTTACATGAGAGAAAAGCTTGCTGTTCTCATGATGGGGTGTCTCATTTTGCGACATTAAACGTCACGTTATAGAACAGACAGAGCCGGGAGCTGAACAGGAAGTTGGTTTTCCTGTATGTTTTGGGGGTGGGGCAAGTGCAAATGGATGAATCCACAACCCACTTCACAACTCATGCTATATGAAAAGTGACAAGTGATCGCCTTGTTCTGTTAAAGACACAAACCATCACTAGAAATCGACATGTAATGGAGTTTGTTTTCATCAACAGTCCTGTTCATGTACATCAATGGGCATCTTCCTCCCCAAGTCTATTGGTTGATGGTTTGTTTGTCCTTTATGTTTTTTTTTATTAAATTTTCATCATAATGTTGACTGTTGCCTATTATACATGAGCGGCAGTTACTTTTTTCTGAAATTCCTTATGGTGTGTGGTGTTTTATTTTTGTGTAGTTCAGAATTTTGCCTTTATCAGGAAATTTGTTATTTATTTTTTCAGGTTAACACTATAGCAGGATTACAGTAGAGCTGAAAGGAAGGTTCTGCTTGTTCACGTAGTTTTAAATGACAAAGTTATTTATTTCATAGCAGCTTTTAATGTGTCCAGTCTTAGTACACATAAAACAGTCTGTTGATTTCTTCTGTACTCATCAAGGGCTTTTTTTTTTTTTGATTGCAGGACCAGGAAACTCCAGATCCGGAACATTCCACCACATATGCAGTGGGAGGTGAGTTTGCATCCTTGGATGGCTTTGCTTTGTAAATATACAGTCAAAGGTGATGATAATCCATAAGTTGCTGGCTTTATTAATAAATCATGTATATATTACATAAGTTACTGCCTAAAAAAATTATCTGTTGCGTGTGAGTCGCTGTTTTTCGCACCATGTGTTCATATCTTTCATAGGTACCAGGAAAAATTGTAAACAAATAATTATTTCCAGATGATAAAAGTCAAAGTTTTTGCCACACGCTATAGGAGACTACAGTGTATAAAACTTTAAAGTGAGAATTTTTGATTTCAACTATGACATCTTTATGTTTGGGAATTGTCTTTCATCATACTGCACAGCATTGCTTTAAGTGTCTTTTGGAATCTTCCCAGCCTACAAAATCACATCAGTGTGCACACAATATACACCCTTGTAAAGGAAGGTCGCCCAGATATTACCATCTGAAAATTGAGGCAGTTGCTGAGGAATCTTATAGTATGTGACCAGGAGACTACAGGAGTCAAACGGACTGTATTCTTGCTTTCGCTTTCACACATGGATTACTGACAAATTATATTATATATTAAACAATACAAATCATTCTTGAATACTGACAATTTCTCTGTAATTAATTTTAAAAAGAACAAAGCGTATCTACTACAAAAATAAAGGTAGAAAACGATCTTTGCAATAGAATAAACATATATTTTTATAGCATGTTTGGAATATTTTCTTCGTTCTGTTTGATCACAGGTTTAGAGATTAGTGCATGTTTTGGTGCATCAAATAGATTTAGCTTTGCACCCAGACTGCTGGATGTATGTAATGCAGAGCAGCATATTCTGAGATAGGTCAAGCTGATGCTTAGCCATCTTCAGCAGAATTTTCTTAGGCTTGAAACAGCATGAAAACTTTCACATATAACTGTAGAAAGTAGAACTTGAGATTTGTATTTTAAGTCTGTATTGTTGTGTAATTTTCAGTGAGCAATATTAGGTCTCCAGGAATTATTCTAATTAAAATGAGGTCTCCACTGGGGATTTGCGGGAAGACAGTTCTGTGCTGCTTGAATATTACACACTCTTATGCATTTACCGAAACTTGCAGTGGTGGAAAGGGCACCCTCTTTCACTCCCAGTGCCATTTCTTTACACACTGATAGACTTAGTGGGGAGTAGCTTCTGTGTAGCTTCTGAGGACTCTGTACCTACAGAAAACTTAACTTCATCTTACCATGTAATGGGATGTGGCATCACACTACCATACAACTGATGATGTCTAGAATCAGTATGGAAAAAATAATCTCATACAGTGTGTTCTTCCACTGACTTCCAGTGCATGTATTCAAGTTTAGTCCTTGACTTTTATCAATATATTTATTTCCCAGGTACTTGATGGCCTGCTGGCCCAGTTTGGTACTGTGGAAAACTGTGAACAAGGTACTGTTACTGCCACAATCATCCAGTGTTTTGTCCTTCCTAATTTTTCACTTTTTTCCTACCTAATATTCTGTTAATCATCTATCTTTCATCTCTGCTCTGCATACAACATAATTATCTCTAAATGATAACGAGATCTGTGCCAGATCTATGTGTTGTTTGCCTTCATTTTCTACTTGCAGATTTTAATTTAGCTACTTCATGTCTGCAGCTAACTGAAATATCACAGTACAAGAACTAGATCACAATTAATAACCTGAACATACCTGAAATCTCCACCATAATGACCCTATGGCAAAGTATTAAATAAGATTGTCTGTTTCTATTTCATTCAGTTTTTCTCCTTTTTCCAGTTTCCTACATTAAAAATAATGAGGTCATGAAATTACATGACCATTTTTTCATAGCAATGTTTTGAGAAATAATCTGAAAACTTTGCTTCTGTAAGTGTGGTGTATTTATTCAGCAAAAGCTTAAGTTAAATGCAGTTACTCTTTCTCTCCTCTTTATTAAACAGTGAACACTGAGAGTGAAACAGCTGTGGTCAATGTTACGTATGGGACCCGGGAACAGGCCAGGCAGTGAGTGACATTTATCTCTTCCATTCCAAATCAACTATGGAATTATAGAAGACTTTGTCTTATGTATAATTGTCAGTTCTAGTCACATAAACTAAACATTTGCACAGGCAAACCCATACTTTTTCTGATTTTGAGTAATGAGCTTCATTGTTTTCATGCAGGGAACTGAAATATGTTTTAGCTCGTGAGAAAGTTGTATTTCCTATTGTTTTATTTACAGTGTCTACCTGCGTACAGTACTTGTGTGTGTTTCCGGATTGCTGTGGTGTATTGCTGACCTCTAGTGGATAATTTAATAATAGTCATTCTGATTTGTAAAGTAGCAGTAACTATTTTGTGTGAAGACCAAAACAGTATCATGATCATTTCTCTTATGAACCATGAAAGTTTGCTTATGATCACTGCTGCACCAGCTCTTTATTAGACACACTGTAATGTCTATTCCATGCCATACCATAATCCTTCCGTGCAAGAACCTTTCCAGTTCCACCACTGCAGCCAGTACACATATGCAAGTTGCACTTTAATGTTACACTGTCATTGCACATCCTTTCTACTTGCAGTTTGCTTTTTATAGTCTGTTTATGCTTTTATTTATCTTCTGTGTTTGTTTCATCTTGTATATCTCTTTATGTTGACATCTGCACCAAGAGGAATTTCTTGGCAAACATTAAAGATTCTGTTCTGTTGTGTTGTTTTGTTATCCTGATTTATTTTCTAGGTGTTATTTGATAGGACATGTTTACGGTCCATTAGGTTGTTCAGCTGTTGTTTATATTTTGATCCCATTCAGAGCCATCCAGAAGCTCAACGGTCACCAGTTAGAGAACAATGCCCTTCGCGTTTCCTACATCCCAGATGAGACGTCTGCTGCTGAGGGACACCAGGGGCCTGACAATGGCCGGCGCCCACAATACGGGCCCCGTGGAGGGCCCAGACAAGGCTCCCCCAGCTCTGGTGCCCCACCTAAGCACCAGCACACTGATATCCCTTTGCGTTTGCTGGTTCCCACTCAGTATGTTGGAGCCATCATCGGGAAGGAAGGTTCAACCATTCGCAATATCACCAAGCAGACCCAAAGCAAGTGAGTTACTACATGTTCCAAATGTAGATCCAGTAGTTCTGTGATCTGGTGAAGTTACAAAGTTAAAGAATGGATTATTATAATTTGTTCCCCCTTCCATATTAGGACAACTTGCTCATCTACTGTTTAATAGCCATAGTGCCTGGTGAGTGTTTTCAGCAGTAAGCAAAATGTCTTGAATGTGGATGACCACTTTTAATGATTTATGATTTTTATTAGTTTTCAAATGGAGTATCAACAGTTTTTATTTATTTATTTATTTATTTTATTATTTATTGTGTATTCAGTGTTTTTTCTGCTTTCTGCTCTTTAGTTCCTGCTTCTACTGTAGATGTTGTTGCGCACTGTGTGTTTTCTGGCTATGTGCAAGGGAATCGGGAAACAGCAGACACCTGCCAAGTCTATACGTGATACTTCTAAAAACAGACATTTTTACAGTGAGGCTGCATAATGCGTCCATGTCCAGTATGAGGAACTAGTAGAATAGTTTCAGTTTTTAAAATTCTATTTATAATAGTCTGCATTTGTTAGTAAATATTAATTTAGCAGTTTTTTGGGGTACTGTATAATGTAGTGTGATTCTGATGATGTTATACAGCCATAATTTTGTCTTGAAAAGATTCTGCCATCCATGTAACCTGTAATTACACCGTTGGTAGGATTGTCTCCACAGCTTAGTTACTGCTAGCCTTTGGTAGGATATTACATGAGGGAACCACCCTGACTGTGCTTTGTGCTGTCCACCCTCTGAAGAATTGATGTCCACCGTAAGGAGAATGCTGGAGCTGCAGAAAAGCCCATCAGCATCCACTCCACCCCCGAGGGCTGCTCAGCTGCATGCCGCATGATCCTCGATATCATGCACCAGGAGGCCAAGGACACCAAGACGTGAGTGGAGGGGCCCTAAGGAGGCTGCAGTCTATGTAACAGGGTTGGGAGGTTTTCTGCTTATGGTACACTGCTTGAGGAAATGTGTAGCCAGACTTCATTTGCAAATGCACCATTGTACTATGGTTTTTACTTTGATGTGTAATCTGTTTTTTTTTTTAAAGAAGGCTTACTGTTTCTAATGAGTTTCTAATAAGTTATTGTGTCCTGATGTCATATTCTGATATATTGGATATTTTGGCAGTTGCCATAGTGAGGCTAATAGAGACGTGTCACATTCCTACATATGATGGTAGTATTGCCATCATCATAGTATTTCTTGTGTTCTTAGAGCTGAAGAGGTGCCCTTGAAGATTCTTGCCCACAACAATTTTGTTGGCCGATTGATCGGCAAGGAGGGGCGCAACTTAAAGAAGGTGGAACAAGATACTGACACTAAGATTACTATTTCGCCGTAAGTGACTCACTTGCAAGTGTAAAGTGGTATCCAGTTCAACTTAATCTGCTGTTATTATGCAAGTCTCACAACCCGCATTCTGGAAAATGCTCCAAAACTTGGACATGCAGAAGCAGTGCTGACAAAGCAAAGGCAAATCCTGCTAGCATTTGGCTGCTAACTTACTGACAAACTGATGGTTGTGGGTCTCTACCACATTACTCAGGCCTCTTTATTCTGCTTTTTTCTCATCTTTAGACTGCAGGACTTGACTCTATACAACCCAGAAAGGACTATCACAGTAAAGGGAGCTATTGAGGCATGCTGTCTGGCTGAGCAGGAAATCATGAAGAAAGTGCGAGAGGCCTATGATAACGACATCGCCGCCATGAACGTGAGTTTGGCTTGTTCACCTCCTGGTGTGTTCACGGGAAATGTCAGCCAGAACGTGTGGAGGTTCTGTATTTGTGAGATACAAATCAAATAAGTTTTAATAATGAGACTTTCTAAGGACCAAATAGGGCTGAGTAGGGGTTAAGGTTGTCATAGTTAGCATTAGCATTTTTCCCATAGAAATAAATGAAAGGTCCCCAAAAAGATACGTTTACGCAACGTGTATGTGTGTGTATTTGTGAACATTGTATACACAGAGCTCCAAGCTGAACCTGACATCCACAGTAGAAATGAAAATAAAGCTTGTATTACTGTATTACTGTTTTAAATGAAGACTGGGGAACCATGCCATTAAGCTTTATCAAACATTTAGTAGAAAGCTTCCAGTTAAAGACATAAAGACTTAATTGGGAATTAATATTCCTTTACTTTAACAAGTTTTGCATGTTAATTTACTCTGAATGAGACATTCAATGTGTATTTTGCAGTGGTCGCCTACCACTGTTGATTGCAACAATCAGACCATCACCTTCATAAACCCCATGCCCCCATCATCCAAAGGAACCAGGGC
>JAODJW010000094.1:28637474-28659086 GCA_026777045.1 Hyperopisus bebe
AAGATAAAGTTTCTTCAGAAAATGCAGTGTGTAGTGAGGTGGAGATGGGAGAGTAACGGGAAAACTGTTTCCAGCAGTGTGTTCAACCAATGTGATCAACCTCAGTGTCATTTAGAGAGCACTACTCAGTGGGTTACTGGGTCACGTATGTTAACACCCTTCATCTCTTATAGAAAAAGGGAAAGATGGATTAAGGTTATTTACAGATGAAGGCCACTAGTGTGACTTTTTGAAGTAAGAGATTCTTGTGCCTCTATTATTTTTCTTATTAATTTTGGAAGAATGCATAAAATATTGTTTGATTGTGTAGTGCACAAATTTTCTCAACTGGCTGTGACCTAAAATCGGCCTCAGTCATGTGACCAGTGCCACGCTGAGAATGGAAAATATCTACTCTGAAGCACTTGTAATTTCCCCTTTTTGCTTCTGATTAGAGTATTACAAGATTTCTGTGGAAGTGGTTGTGCCCTCACTCTCCCAGTTCACCGAGGCTCTACTAGTGAACTCCTATAAGGGGAAAAATTGGAGTTATCACTTAAAATATAAAAGATTAAATATGAAAAAACCTACCTCAGGGTATTGTTACCTCAGTGTTTGTCTGTACCATTTTTTGCTTGCTGGTGTTTTATATAAAGCTGATAGTCTTGAATATTTTTATTTTTTTAAGGTTTTTTTTTTTTTTTTTTTAGATTTTTTATGTTTTTTTCATTTAATGAGAATAATCCTGGGATTGTACTAATCCAAATACCAGTAACAAAAGATATTGAGGTGGAGTGAGTGACAACAGACATTCACATTAAAAAATTTTGGGGTTATCTCTGGTTCTAGCTGAAGTATGTTTTGAGTACAGTTATCAATGGGGAGCAGAGTTGCTTATGGCGATCAGTTATTCTTTGAGCTAAGCAGCAGCATAATAGTCATGTTTGCAATATATTTTTACTCCCATAAGAGTAATATAGTAACAATTTTTATCATTAAGCTATCGTTTCTCTAATTACCCTAAAATTACAGTATGGTTACAGTTAAGATCAAAACAAGAGATATGAAAAAACCTTTAGATAAATGGTATTACATAGTTTTTCCTCCAAAAAAACAATTGGCTCATGATTGGAACATTGGTATGTGATTGACTTTCTTGTGGTCTGACATTATATTGCATTAATAAAACAGTTCAATGTGTCAGCTGATCTGAGATAATCTTGATAATTTAATTCTGCCAACTTGTAGAATCATGAATTGAACCAATGGCTAATGGTTCCACCATTGCGAGGTTATGGAATATTTTCAGCACCCAGCTTTTGAGGTATTCTTATGTCACATGTCCACTGGGCATTACAAATTTGTCCATCATAAAAAACAAACATTGATATAGACCTTAAAGACAAGTGTTCTCTTTTGTATCAGATAATATGTTTAAAGTCTTTTTGAATGTGAATATTTATAGAATGCTGATAAAACTTTGTCCTCCTCATTGATTGTGCTGTTTGTGTGCAAGTGTGGGTCTGTGTGCATGTTTTCATTTTTTGTAATTAATAAATAAAATGGTTTTAAGTGGGATTATTGGGATGGGGGCAGAGAATTAGAAAGAGAACCTTTAGCCTCAGTTTATTCTTTTAATCTTTTTAAGCAATTTTTATTATGAACAGAGAATGTTTAAAAGTTTTAAAATGGAAGCACCTAAACAAACATAAGAGAAAAAAATGAATGAGTTCAAATGAGATAACTAGGTTTAATATGTACATATGTAAAAGAGCAGCTAAAAGAAAAGGTTTTGTATTTTTTAAAGATTTAAAAAAAGAAAATTAAAAATATAAAAAGAAAAGACATAAAAAGGCAAGATGTGAAAGAATATTTTACCAACCTGAACGATTGTACCTTTTCCAGTCTATTACAGTATTCCATCATAGGCAATGCTCGCTTATTCTCAGTAAGTAAAGATCTATTCTGCCGTTTGTGCTTCCATTCTGTTAAGAGGCAGCAACATGCTTTTGAGGTTTTTATTATTTGAAAGAAAGGAATTCTGAGTGTGATATTGCAGTGTTTTGACATTATTTGAACTGACATACCTGTCACACACAAGGCCCTTGTTATTTTAGCCTCATGCCTACAGCCTTTTCAGTATCGAATGTTGTACAATAGATTTGTTCTGAAGATTGTACAATAGGATATACTTACTGCCATCAGGATTGCAAGGGCTTTGTTTTCAACAACGATCCAATATGCCACCAGATCTTTTAAGATGTCACAGAATTCCTCAGTCAAATAAAAATTAGGGGTTCTCTTGAAAACCATAGTGCTCTGTTCAAAAAAAAAAAAAAAAAAAAATAATAGACACACGCACACACAGTTTGGACTGCAGTCTTTTTTAATTTTTAAATTTTTTTTTATTGTTCCATGTTGAACAGCAAGCTTTTTTGGACATGACATCTGGTTATTTAGTATTTCACAATATATATATATGTACTGGGGACATTTTAGTGATGCAAATACAAGGACATTATTTTTCTGGTATAAAAGGAGTGAAAAGACAAAGGAGGAATAGTCACTTGTCATTGCAGTGATTTGGGGATATAAAGTATGTTGTTAGATTTATTTGTGGTAACCAATGTCTGGGGGAGATGTAGTGATAGAGATGCCCATAGCTTAGCAGTGGTGCCATCTTCTTAACTACACTGCTGGCATTATTGCTTTATAAAAATCAACATACAGAATTGTCACATTGTGGCCTCTTTGAAGTAATCTTTATATTGAGATTGGCCAATCACAGAAATTGTGGTCCTGCCCATTAAGAAGTAGGTTAAATGGATAAAATGTCTCATTTGCTTCATCCAGAATTTAGAACTATATTTCTCTCTCCTACTGCTGTCCACTAGATGAAATGAAACATTCTTTCTATCCCTGTTCCTCTATAGACCTCTAACTCAGCCCTCCTTGTTCTCACCTTCACCTTTAAAAGAAATGATGTTTTTGTACTACAAAAAAGTGGATTTTAAAATCATTTAACCTTTGAGCCTGAGTTGTTTTAGAATGAAAGACTAGATGACTACTAAGTTCTACACCCTCTTCATCTGGCCTTATTTGTAATTCTTACTCACTTCCATTCATTATTTTAATGGCAATTATATATATTTTTCCCATAGTTTGCCTGGAGAAAGTAGTTGTCATACATGTTTTAATAGTATGTCTCTTGAGCTTATCAAAATAAAATACATTCATAACGATTGTGATGACTGTGCCAAATTGTAATTTTAAATGATAGAAGGTTGTTTGCCCATCGATGAACAAAAGCATATAAGAAGCGTTGATTCATTTCTCAGCAGTTAGTACAGTTACTTCATCACTGAGAAGTTAAAAAAATACAGCTATTGTATTAAAAACACATGGACACCTCCATGGGGGAAATTCTCTTCTACTACAATATACAATTCTTCAAAAATATGCCCTTATTCAGTACATGGAAGTGCCATCAAAAAACTGTCTCATACTTCTCGTTTTTTAGTGGCAATCAAGTTATAATCAGCTGCAGTTTATTGCATTTAATCTCCCTCTTCCACGTCTGACAGATTTCATCTCATGTACTGTACAATATGCTAGGTCAAACTAGCATGGAAAGCAGGGTATAGTATATTTCATAGAAAATGTATTCACTGTGATTTTAAAATTTCACATGGAGTCGTAGGTGCTACAAAATATTAACCTCACATATAACTAGGAATGCTACCTCAAGACTTAGCCATATGATTGTTATTCATCCAGAAAAAAAGCATTGGTGCAAGTATATTTTAATTTCTCTCTCTCTCATTTTCTTTTTTTTCCTGCTTCTATTATCTCTCTGGCTCAAAGTTGAGACTGTAAAAAAGGCAAAGAAGGTTGAAATGGTGAGGGAGGGATGAGGAGGGGTCCAGGTGAAAGGCTTGGCTGGAGGGCATGGTCCTGGTGTCTCACGCTTTGGCAGATAAGAGGGGCAAGTGGAGCATTTACGATAGAGAAACAACACTTTCTAATTAATTATGTTCCATGTCTTGAAACGGGTTCAGTCTGTCACCTAGTGGTCAAAGTGTCCATTTACCACCATAGTTTTTAAGTTTTGCACTGGATGAACGTAAAAATCACTCAGTGAAAGGTAATAATGTGTAACTCCTGATGTGAGCATAGAAATTCACTATACCTCTGAAACCATACTCTGTTTTACTCTGCTCCCTTGACACAGATCACCTCAACCATTGACGCCCCCTTCCCACAATCCCTCCATCCCTGTGATCATGTAATTGTTTTGTTGATCTACCTCTTAGAAAACATAGTAAAATGCTAAATAATTAAAAAAAACTCAAAAACACAATAATTAAATGAATAAATAATAAATACAAAGCTGGGTAGTGGCATCTCCATATACTGTAGTTTTTTTTAAGTACTTCTACTTCTTCCAAAGATTTTTCTCTTCATTATTAGTAATTGTTTTTAGAACATGACAAAAAGAAAAATGAAATGAGGGTGATAAAGAGCAATCTTTAAAAACTTTAATTTTTCCATTACATTTTTGTTTCTTTGATTAGACTTGTGTTTTAACTCCGAATCCTCCTCCTTGTGTTTCTGATTTGCATTTTTAAATGACATTGGATTGTATTTCTTGTTTTCATGCATTAGATCTCTTTCTCTGTGAAATGCAACATACTAATATGGCAAGAAGTTCCAGAACACCATGACATGTATCTTTCTATGACAAAAGAAGTTGGTAGTAACAAGGGAGGGTAATGTTTACCCAGCCCTTTCATTTCAAGTCATGGCTTCTCTGGACCTTCTTCTGTTATTTGTTTTGTTTATGCCTCTTTTTGCCCTCAACACTTGTTTTTACTCCTTGTAAACAGAGCATAGAAACAATGTGTTATTAAAACAAGAGAAATGAGGATTCTTGTCCTAATTGCTTTGTCTTTTTTGTTAATACTGCTGATGTTTATATTTCTTTAGAATTGAAGTATTGCAGATGAAATGCAATCGATATCCCTCTCATCAAAGACTTGAAGCAGAACCTATGAGTCACAGCCATGTGTAGAGGAATAGAGTAAAAATATGTCACACTTTTGTGAGTCTTTCATCTGTTTGCTTTTCAAAGCAATCATATATGCAGTCTATTATTCCTTATAGTTAACTCTAATTAATGGATAATATGGGCCAGCATTTTAAATACTGTATAGCAAATACTAAAAATTCAAGTGTACCTAATGCGATTGTCAGCAGTTTTGGCCTTTATCATAACAAGGGTTTTGTCAGTGGACAGGTGTCCAATATGTTATGAGAAGAAAATCCTTGATTGCCGCTAAATCATAGTCATACCCATATTGTCTAAACGGGGAAACCTTCACAGGATTGGTCATCCTGCAAAAATTTCTCCTAGAGGAAGGAGTAGCATTTTCTGTAATGCCACCTTGTACTCAACCTCCAGGAAGACACAAGCTCATGAGCTGCTCACAAAAAAGATCTCATGAATGTTACCTTTTGACTTTTGGCCCTACGGACAAATTAGTGAAAAATAGACTGGGTCACATGGCCCCATTACATCAATATAAAGCACTGCATTAAACAATAAGAACCTCATACCAGTGGTAAGTTGGTTGTTTTGTCATGGAATGAGTTACTGTATCATGAGTTGCACACTGCCATGTATTCGACATGAGAACGACTGAATGAACTGAATGTTCCCAAAATGAACTGAACCTGCAGCATGGTCACACATTTAGTTAATACCAAAAGCCAATACATTCAGAAAATGTACAGGTAAGTGTGTGCATGCACTATAATAGGCATCAATAATTGGCAGAGGTACGTATGACTTTTGCCTTCTAGGTTACACATAGAGATATTTAGCTTGCACCTGTGTTCAGTTGTAATAAGTGCTATATATCCCATGTGGTCTCGATACAGGTTCAGACTGTTACTTAGTGCTGCTCTTTTAAGCTTCCTTTGTCTCAAAGTTGAGATCTTTCTCAACAATGGGCAAAAGTAAGCCTTCAGAAACTTTAAAGTGTTACTCGTGGAAATGCACAAAAAATTTATCAAAAGTATTTCACTTTTTTATAGATATAAAATTTATAAATATTTTTTTATTCAAAAACAAAACTTTTTATAAAAGATGAGTAAATGTTATGTGTTGAAGCAGTGAAACTGCTAAAATACGTCTTTTAAAACAAAGTACAAATTTATCAAAATTAAGTTACAATTTACAGCCCAACATACAGTAAATAGCAAGCAAGCAACCAGTGTGCATGGTGGCTCTGTAATGGAACAGCGTGCAGAGGAGTGCTGTTGAAAAAGGGTGACCTTCAACTAAGAGTTCTGATGCCATATTTAAGGGTCTGATTAAGACGCTCCACTCCAACATTGACCTGGTGATACTCAGCTGTGTGAATGTGACAGATACCTCGCTGTACCAGAAAGGCTTCAAACTCTGCACAAATTGAGGCCCATTATCTGTTGTGATAGGTGGAGGAATTCCCCTTTTGTGCAAAGAGTGTCTAAAAAGTCAGTGACCAAACCGGTAAGGACCACCTCAGACCACTTAGATCAGAGATCATACACAACAAGGAGGAAGCGCTGGCAGTGTGGGACTCCATGTAGTTCCCCACACATGTCTAGTTGGAGATGTTCTCAAAGATGGGCAGGCCAGGGGGGGTGATGCAGGTAGACCCATTTCCCCACTCACAAAGCATGCTGGACAATCCCTAACTAGATTTTCTATGTCCCTGTCAATTCAAGGCCATCAGACTAGGTCACTACAATGCCATCGCTCACAGGCCTAGACGCAAGTCAGAGTTTCATGTTCTGAATGCAGAATGTGTTTGTTGAGTAGGGATTAGAGCACAGGAGATGGAAGTCAAGGGGTCATTCAACTCCATCCTGCAGCTGTGACAGTACAACTCCAACTGCCACAGCTGAGGGATCACAAGTGACAGAGTTTGGGCATGAGAGGGGAAAGTGTGCCATGATAGGAGACATTGTGAGGTGGTACGCCTCAGAGCAGGCAGACTTCTAAGTCCAACAAGTATCCTTCTTCAGTAGATGACGCAACAGAGCTGTGGTAATGGAGTACTGAGGAAAAAAACATAAGTAGTAGGCTGTCATATCAAGGAAAGTGGCAATATTGGCTGCGCTTGTGCATTCAGGGATACGCTGAATTGCCTGAATGTTAGACTGAAGTGGTGCGAAGCCATCAGCCATGAGCTGGAATCCCACAAACTCAATGGCAGGCACAGAAAACACATTTTTGGTAAGTGTGAGTTGGTGTTTAGTTAGCACCTCAAACACTCTATGGTTGACAGCTATGTGTCCATGGACAACAATGTTATTCAGATAGATGTTCACCCCAGGGATACCAGTGAAGAAAGTAGGCATAACCTTCTGAAACAGCTGGCAGCAGAGCTAAGCCCAAACAGGACCTTTGTGTACTGAAACACCCCAGTGTGCATTACAAAAGCCATGAGGTTCCGCCTGTCTGGGTGGAGAGGAATCTGCAGATAGCCCTAATGAAGGTCCAATTTTGTAAGCATCATCAAGCCATGAAAGTAGGAGCTGGGTTCTTCTACAGAAGTGTGTATTGGGAATGACAGTCTTGTTTTTATAGCCTGGAGGTCAACGCAGAAACGCAGGCTTCCACATTTCTTTGTAGCTATGACAATATTTGAGATTGATGGAGAAGTATTAACTGGCTCAATGTTACTTGCCTCCAGCAGGTGGCGCAGCTCGGCAGTAACAAGGTCAGGAAGGGCTAATGATACCCGATGCAAGGCTGAATTAGTGATGTGACAAATGAATTAAGTAGGGGGTGATGATTAAATGCAGAGAGACAGCCTAGGCCCTCGAATAGGGCTACGTACTGCTGTCACGGTGAGCTGATGGTTAAAATGGCAGAGGGAGGATCCAAGTAGTAAAAAGATCGGGGTCCAATAAGTTAGTACTATGGTGCGAGAAGTGAAAGGGAAAGTCTGGGACTAGTTTAGGTACATCAAGGACTGACAGCTGGATGGAGCCTACCATTCGTCAATTATAAATACAATTTTGGACAATTGTTTCCTTAGAAATGTCACACAGGAGAAAAACTACTATACAGTAGCTTGATTCAACAGGGACACTGCAAGCCGATTATTCAAAAGGAGGGGAGGCATATATTGTCCCCCTCGACAGTGGAGGTATTAAAAGATTGACGTTTGGAGCTGACAGTATGAGCAGTTGTAGACCATTTCCCCACGGGGATCCATAAAGTATCGATTATTATTATTATTATCATTATTATTAGTATTATTATTATTATTATTATAAGCAGGTGTGAGTGCAGTGGAGGATAACTGTGCTGGAGGATAGAATTTTCAGGCTTGAACAGCATACTTTAGCGAAATGGTTCAATTTGCCGCAGCGCTGACCCCGTCGCCCATGAGCAGGGCAGTTTTGAGCTCTGCTAACATCACAAAGTGAGCCGCGATTCCCACAGTGTCGCCGGTGTTGCCTGCGCGGTGCCTGAGTGTAATGCACGTCCGAACCAACAGCAAATGAATTGGCGCTATCAGGTGGTTATGATGCAGATACTTGTGCAAGGGGGCAGGCTAGCGGGGAATAAATTTTGAATTCCGCTGCAGTTTCGGTTTGAAATGCGGTTTGAATAGCACTAGGAAGAGGGAGAGATCGTCGGCAGACGTCAGTAGCCTCTTTACAACTTTAGAATTGTCACTGTTCAACCAGCTGATCGGGAATGACTTCTTGCATGCTGCCAAACTTGCAAAGGCTGGATAAATCGCGCGAATTACCTCACCCGAAATGTGAACCTAGAAGCGAAATAGCGTCTCCATATATCTTAACGACTCCGAGCGTCTGGAAGATCAACTGTCCTTCTGTGTTTAAGCAGTGATGTACTGATTTCTTCCGAGCTTCCATGACATCGGAATCCAGGTATGTTTGAAACGATTCCAGCCGGCGAGTCCAAGAAACAGGGAGTTCGTCAGGAAGTGCGAGACAAGGTGGAGGTGATGGAAGTGCGAGACAAGGTGGAGGTGGCGGAAGTGCAAGCTCCATCCTCTTCGCTAAAATGTTGCGTAAACACATCAGACAGCTTGGAAACCGAAGCCTCGTTTTACTTTCAGAAAGTCCCTCTCTTACCGCGCACGGTCTCCTTAACGTTGCAAAGCATGACGCTTTTTCAGTGAAAGGTGCTTACCGGTGGAGGTGTGAATATCATAATGAGTAATTTTTTAATGTGGCGATTTGGGGGGTGGAATAATGATTCTTCTGCTTCCGCTTTGCATGCTCCTGCGTTCACATGCTGCTCAGGCAGAGGCGCATACTAGCAGCGCTGGCAGGCGATTCTCCGAAACGTCGGGTGGCTGATGTTCACCAAAGAAGCGCTGCTTGAGGATCTCTGAGCTACGACGCTTTTGGGAAACGCCTCTGTATTGTAGCACAAAGAAGTTGTCATTTTGCAAGATCCCGAAGTAGGTAGGTAGCAGAGTAAACGTAATGTTAGTCTTAAAAATGTATAATATAATGGTTATCATATTGGTATTGGCCGATATCGGCCTCGGTCTGATGTGTCAAAATTGGCTGATATTGCGGGCTGACATTTAAACTATATACGTGTTCAGAATTAGCAGCACTAGAGCTAAATAGGCGAGTAGTAAAGTGATGGAGATGATTGCATTGGATAGACTCCGGACCCTCCGCAACCCTGGGTAGGACAGAAAACGGACGGATGGATGGGTTGCGTTGGACGATCAGCCATTTTCCGTAGTGGAGGATGAGGAATTTAGTGGGCTCATTCACCACTAGAGTAGGTCTTAAAGTACCTGCCTGCGACATGACCCATAGATTGTTTTTTCGGTTTTAACAGCTAATCCACCCGCCCCCCCCCCCCCCAATCAGGTAACACTTCCTTTAATGTTTTTTTTCTATACAGTTTATTAGTTATCTTTTTGGCAGTTTTACACTGGCGTGTTCTCCTTGTTTAACAATGACAATAAACTAAATGTTCTGGGATTGCACTTTCCTTGTATTTCATTAGTGTGTCATTAATTTGTTATGGTAATATATGTGGTTTTCGCAGTGACAAAAAAGGGTTTCAATTTAGATCATAAAAATAATAGATTAAATTAATTGCAATATAAATTCCCTTAGTAATCATAATAGACTTTACTTGGGGCCAATGATTTACATCCCAACTACCATTAAGCCACCGTGACATCCTTTTAAAACCTCATCAATCCATCCTTCTCCCACCCTTTACACATACAGCACTGGGGGCAAGGCAGAGCACACCCTGGATGGGATTCTAATTCAACAGAGGGTGCAGACTTGTAAACAATCATATATTATTGTTATAACCTCAGTTGTAATTGTTTTGTGGACCTATTCTAACTTGCTGGTTTGGTGTATCTGTAGGGGGTATTTGTGTTCCTGATGTCACCTACCACAACATCACATAAATCTCTTGAATATGCCTAGCCATCTTGGATTTAGACAATGTGGATGTAATCCAGTGGTTCTCAAACCTTTTCTATCATTCCCCACTTGGCAGGAAGAAATATTTTCACGCCCCACCTCAACAAAACAATGATGGAAAATCCAAGGTGTAACTTTATTTAGATTACATCAAACTCACTAACATTAATTTCTTCAGTAACTTTTGTTAAGAAAAAAAACAACTTTCACTTCAAAGAACTTTCTGTGACATTTGTCACTACATTGCTTCAATAGTCTGCACTTATTTTTAAAAAAAGGCAAATTAAGCAGAATTTGCACTTTTCCGGAAATACAATAAAATTCAGTCTGTATAATCAGGAACAAATGCAGAAACTTGAACAAGGCATTTAGTGAGAGTTTAATACTTGTCACTCTTAGTGGCTGCAGTGAGTCTGTTTTTCACTGCACAGCTTTTCAAAACGGGGTTGCAGGCTTGATACTGACACTCTCAAGTCACGTTCAAAGTTCAGCCTAGATCTGTACTTTGTTTTCAGTGAGGCAACAGCAGAAAAACCCATCTCACAGAGATAGGACACGGCAAAGGGAAGCAGAATGGCCACAGCTCTTTGTCCTATGAGTGGATGCTCCCTCTCCACACCAAGCCAGAATTCAGTCAGTGTCTGTGCTGCAAATCTCAGCCTGAGGGTGGAATCAGATGTCATCTCAATGAACTGGTCTTCTTCAGCAGGTGCAGCTGCACTAAATGGATCTCTCACCCAGTCATACTTATCACTGTTGTTTGGGAAGTATTTCTGAAAAAATGCCCTCGGGGAAGAGATTTGTTCTTTAAGACATGGGATTACTGTGCTAGGTCCCAACTTACTGGATTCAGCAAATGCACACAGGTTCTCAAAGCAATCAGCATTTCCTTCATCAAGTTGCCTGCTGTACATCTCAAGTTTTCGAGTGAATGCACTGATTTTGTCTGCCAGTCGTGGAAGATGTTTGTCTCTGCCTTGAAGCTGAAGATTTCATTCATTCAGCTTTCCAAATATATCGCTGAGATAGGCCAGCTTCATCAGAAAGTCTTCATTGCTAAACTTACTTGCAACCTTATGCATGCGTTCTTCCTCCAAAAACATCCGAATTTGCTCTCTGAGCTGAAAGACTCGTGTCAGCACTTTGCCTCGCCAAAGGCACCTCGCCTCGCTGTGAAACAGAATAGCTACATGCTCAGCTCCCACCTCCTCACAAAGTGCAGAGAACAGTCTCGTTTTAAGGGGTCTTACCACGCCAAGAACTTCAGTCAAAACCACGTTAAGTTCAGGGCTAATCTGTTTCGATGATAGCGCTTCTCTGTGTATGACGCAGGGTGTCCATTGCGTATTTGCCGGCACTCTCTTGATAAGTGCCTGCAACCCTTTCTTTTTCTCTGCCATTGTTTGTGCACCATCCATGTAAATGCCCGCACAATTTTCCCATTTCAGGCCATGTTCTGTAAGATAACAGTCAAGAAGCTTAAAGAGTTCATCAGCTGTCGTTCTACTTGGGTCATACTTGCAAAACAACAAATCCTCAGCAAATCCACACTCTGTAGCCTCATCCACCTGTAAGGCGAAACACTTGTCCTTCAGTGTATCAATGGGCTGTTCTTCAATGTCACTTGAAATATCACATATGTGCCTTGCTATTGTGTCATTGGACAGAGGGACCGCCTTTAATTTTGCAGCGCTCGTCTCATCGAGCATAGTTGACATCATATCTAAAGCTGTGGGGAGCATGAGTTCCTCCACTGTCGTTTGTGGTTTCTTACACTGGGCAATACTGTATGCGACTTTGTATGATGCCATTAGCGCGTTGGTGTTGACTGATGCAGATTTTACAAAGCGTTTTTCCTGCTGACGGTATTCTCTAAGTTTTCTCTGAAAGAACTCCAGTGGCTTATTGATGTGACTGGGGTGTAATGTTTCTAAGTGTCTTCTTAATTTGTTGGGTTTCATACTATCAGCTGCCAACATTTTTAAACATAAAATACAGACGGGTCTCTCCTCATCTACCACATTAACAGTGAAACCCAGAGCAAGATATGCTTCATCATATTTCCTTTTTGGCTTGTTTTTTTGCCGGTTTTTAGCACTTGCTTCGTGTCTCTCAGCAGCACCACCTGTTTTTCTTTTCGTACCTGTTAAATATCTGTCCATTTTGACCCTTTAAGGCTCTGATGGCCGTGAATGAGCAGGTTGCTAACAGTACAGATGTGAATTCTCTCTTCCGCCGCAAAAATGACTCCGATGTTAAACATCATTTCTGTACGACTTTCCCCCAGGTCTCTTGCGCCCCACCTGTCATGCCCCCCCCCCCCCCACATCAGTGGCGCCCCCCACACTTTGAGAATCACTGATGTAATCTGTAAATCTCATGAATATTTTATGTTTCGTATTTTATTTCAACCCCCAGGTCTGGAGATGTGAGGCAACAGTACTACCCAATGAGCTTTATCTCTAAACATATTATGTTATTTCAGGCATAGTCCTCACTAGTTGGTAAATATCCAACCTTTAGTTTCTGACAACTAACTCCTGCATATGATAAGCTCTAAGCAATGCTTTTCCTCTTAAGTGAAATGGTTTCACTGTTAAGAAAAGCACTCAGCCATTGGTACGGACTGGATACTATTTTGTCAGTATAGGTTTCTATTTGTTGGTACCGATCTTACCTCACAACTTTACCTGTATTTAAAAAAAAATCCGTATTTTGCTACATTTTGAAGTCTTTGCAGTTTTAATGGACACTTTCATGTATTTTTTATGCTGCTGAATACTATTGAAAAAAAGTTTATACAGGTTATAGAAGTAGTCTTAATATAGAACCAATACCAGTGGTCGACTAATCACCAGTTATCAGTAGAGATACAAATAAGCATAGAAGGTAGGCCCTAATATATAAAAATTGCATATGTACAAGAACAGAACTGTTATAACATAGAACAGCACTGAAGAGAAACTGTTTAAACTAAGATGATATACATTCTCAATTTTTGTATTTTATTGCAAAACAAACTTGTCAATTCAACATACAAGCTCTTTTTAAAGAATATCAATACTGAACATACTTAACACTCAAACTTTAAATAATATAAAAATAACAGGCATGTCTTCCATATATACAGCATTTTGTCTCAGGAGGTTATGTACATAGGAACTGACTTTGCGCTTCAAAAATTTAACTTGATTTCTGTAGAACTGCAGGGGTCAATCCATCAGTTTCAAATGGTCAAGCAATATGACAACACAACACATTTAACAAACAGTGTCAACATGACCCAGGCACATATCAGAAAGCATTGCTAAGTGAGAACAAAAGAAGAGTTCGGCAGTGCTTATTAAATGACCCAAACATCACTGGTACTGCTTGTCACAAAATACCGTCCATTTACAAGACTGTACGCTGGAAATTTAAGATAGCAGAGGTGGTCAGCTTACGATATTTTTGAATTTAGATGAGTCTTTAGGATGAAAAGCCGTGAAGTTTTGGGACACATCCGAAAGAAGGCACACACAAAAAATATATAGCCTTATGAAATTAAAGTCAGTAATGAGCCACAAAATGGTTTCTAAAATTTGAGAAATAGGATAAACCTTCTTAATATGAATCAGTTTCTCAGGACTACCAAAGGACAATATGAACTGATGAAATGAACACACTAATGTTTGCTGTCAGCATTGCTGCAGACCATCGGTGGGGGGGGGGGGTATATTTTTCTAAGCAACGTCACAGAGAAGGGTACCTCAGCTATTACACTGTTCACCACATAGATGGACCATCCCTTTTAGAGTAACCGTCATCTTAACCGTGTGTTATTTAACTTGACATTCCAAGTCATCATCAAAGCAAATTAGACAGGTTCCTGTACATTTTCCTCTGCTGGTTTTCCACAACGAAAATAAATTTGCCAGCCCAGCTCAGCAGTCAATTCAGATTAAATATGCTAAATCTACAGCATAACAAAAACGTCCAAACATAGGCGGGAAACGCGGCCCTTGTGTGACAAATATCTGTATAATAGAGCATCGTTCTTTGTGGGTTTTCACCAACATCAGCTACTGTTGTACACATTTACATCTTAGAAATGGAAATATTGCGCTCATGTACATTGCTGGATGGTGCTCCACACTGCCCAAGACATTCACCGCCATGTTAAAGACCCCTGTGGAGCACAATCAGTATCAAATGTTTGCAATGTTAGTAAGAACATTACAGCAACAGGCTGATAGCTTATTGATGCAAGGTTATTATAACCCAGGGCTATAATCTTGCCTTTAAATTTACTACACTCATAATAAACGTAAAACAAAAACACTACGCATATTTCCAGAATACCAAATATCACTGATGTTAAGTAAAGTATGATTATGCATGACCGCCAACACACTGCCATACATCGCAGCCCATTTCAGTTGTAAGGCAAAACTTTCACAACTGCTACACTAGTGGAACTTGTGGTATCCTTTTTTGCAAAGCATTTCCATGTACATTTGTATTGTATGGACTTATGACTAGTCCTACATTGATGTAAACATACATCAATGAATCAAAACTGAATGGGGAATTTCTGGCATCTTAAGCTCACACAGCCCTCACCGTTTAAAGTTTAACTGTATAATCAGGAAGGGTAATTGACTTTGGGAGGCTTAATTCGGTGTTAAGAGACTGAAGCTTTTTAGAGACCATATTACAAAAAGATAACCAATGCTGGGATATCTGGTTACAAACCAAATATTGTAAGTTTATTTTTTAACAAACACAAATCCATTGTTACATGTGTGGCATATATAATGTAGCTGCTGTGTCATTTTCAACCAGAACTACCCCAAGGCCAGGGACGCCTCCCTCGGACCCTGCCTTTGAGTGTCTCCGTTCTCATGACATTTGAGGAAATCTGTTCTGAAGGACGGACATGCCAAAGAGGACATGTTACATGCTACAACAGTGGGTATTTTTGTGCACACTCCAGTTCATTCTTAGAAGAATCTCATTCTGCGAGATTTTAGTCTTGCTTGGCTTGATATTCCCTCACTTCCGACAAGTTCTGTGAGGAGTCTGTTTCTTCTGCATTTCGATACGACAGCGGCTGCGTTCATCAAGCCAGGGAAGTTCAAAGTTCCTTTAGGAGAGAGGGAGAGATCTCACTGCAAGCGCCGTTTATGAGTGAGACAGCTGACATTAAACAAACAAGCAAACCTCAGGTCATGAAGCCTACAATGAATGAACAGTCAATCATTATTTCCAAAGACAGGCAAAGCTACGGAAGGGGACTATGGTACCAGTTTGTCTGAAACACACAAAAGCTGAATTCTTGGATTAAAGTTTGTTTCAACATGGATTTAGTTTTCTCCACTGAGGAGAGAATGTGAAAGTGCCCCCCCAATCAAACACACACACACACACACACACACACACACAAATCTTGACAAATATCTGCCCATCCAAACCTCATTTCACCTACAAATCTACTAAACTGACAAAAAAAAAAAAAAGTCCATTACTCAGGACTCCTGCTGGTCAGCTAAACTTTTCCTTTCCTTTCCATTAAACATTCAGCCTAATTAGTTACTCTGCATTGTTGGGGAAAGGTAACATTAAGCTGAAAAGGGCAAACGCTGGGCTCTACACTTACTGTTGAGTCAGTTTGGGCAGTGGTCGTCCAAATGCCACCACAGGCAGGAAGGGTGTGATCAGTAGTGACTCCACTTGAAAAAGGAGGAGAAATAAATTGTGTCAACAGAAAACAAAATAGAAGAACGATGCTTTGGTTTCTAGCCTTTGAAGTTGCCCTGCAATTCTCTTTATTAACTTTACTGTTTTCTCTCTGTGTTATTGAAAACCATTCTGATCTTATAATGAATGTCTAGTAAAATAGTGTTAGGTCTGTAGTACTATGCTTTGTGATGACACCATTAACCAATATCAATGCTGAAAGTGATCAGTGTTCGACTGTTTGAATACCTGCACTTGCTTTATTGTGCTCTTTTTAAATGTCGCCAAATGGAAACCACCACAACAGAAACAATCATCGAAATAACAGGGACCATACTGCATTACACCCAAAGGCACGAAACTCGCATCCAGCATGGCATCAGTGTGAGTTTGAAAAGCTGTATAAGTGCTGTATATAATCCATGCTGTATAAACTTAAACACAACTGTCCATTTTCTTATTTGTCCAGGCAATTTCTAACATACATCTAAAGTGTTAAAGACTAACTGTAATCATTCAAAGACAAATTCAAATTGTCAGTACTTCTTGGCACTGCAAAAACCAAATCATCAACATTCCAGCAAAGGTTGTAAAAATGATCAGTTCAAAGAAATCACCATATTCTGTTTATCCTCAATATGAAAGACTATCATTAAGGTATTTTAAACTCAAAATGGGGCAATTTATATACTCTAATTTTAACTGTGCAATACACTGCTAACAAACTAATGCAAGCTAAACTACAAGTCTTCTGGAACACTGTATAAGTACCAATGGCTCATTTCTAAAGTCAAATGACCAGTGAAGAACAAGTTTTTCTTTTCAGTCAACTGAAACGCTCTAGTATAAAACTAATAGCATCTTATTGTTTTACTAAGGGTGACTACAAAGGAACAAAATTGACAAAGTCACGAACCTTCTAAAGTTAATACCCAACTTTAACAGAACCTAAATTTTCAATTTGTGATATTTTCACTGACAAAATACATTTTGTTTAATGAACAGAAAAATGCAGTGTCAAAAAAAATCAAAACATCAGCATACCATCTTCGGCGTCGGGGTAGAATGAGGACACCTCTGGCTCGCTTTCCTGGATGCCCTTCTTCTTGTTCATGCGCTGCTGCAGCCGCTGGAACATGCGCTGCTCACGAATCCGCTGGATGTCCCATCTGAATGCGGGCGCAAGACGGGCAAAGGCATTATATCTAATAAAGGACGAGGACCCATGGGAAAATCGTTCATTAAAAGGAGGACCGGTCTCAGAACAATCAGTCATTACCTTTTCCTTCTTTTTTCATCCAGTTCCAGCTTCGCGTGTCGTTTCAAAAATACACCATCATCCAAATTCTATTTTGCGGGAGATGGAGAAAAAAAGAAAAAGACTATTTCTCATGTACTAACAGGTACAACACTTTGCAGTAAAGCTAAGACTTATCACTGCTCTACATTTACAGAAGGATTTGTCATAGAGGCACAGACCTTGGGTGGGAAATACGAATAGGTTCTGAGTGTGTTAAATTGTTGAGTTATGCATTGTCAACTCGAGACTCACTACATTTGCCTTTGGATATACTTGCAGTCCTTTACATTAATTGAGGATAAGGCCAGGAATGTTCAAAATGTGAAATAATCCACCATGCACAAGATTAAATAGCTCCACTAAACAAAAGAATGTTAACTTAAATCAAATTCTATTGCATTGGTGTGAGCTGCATAATGCATAATGTTTGTGCAAGATGATAAATGGTATGTAACTTAACTGATGCAAATCTACAGACTTTCAATTCTGTGAGTGCAGCGCACAGAGTACATGGTTTATTCAGCACCAAGCCTCAACATGTCACCCAGCCTCACAAAGCACAAAATTTAACTGTTCTTGTATAGCCGTCTTGCCATAACTAGCTTACTCGGTTTGCGTGTCAAGAAAGCACCAATTTCAATGTCTCCAAAGCACCATGCAAACAAACAAGTCATTCCCCTTAAAAGTTAACCCAACTGAATTCCTTATGAAGTTTATTAGGTTAATCATCACAAATATGCATACCGAAATATAATAACCCATTCATTAACTGCTTATTCACAGTGAGCCTATCCCAAGAAACACAGGGCACAAGGCAAGCAACAGTCTGGTTGGGAGGGATGCCACACTACTGCAGCATGTAGAAATACAAAGAACAATTACAAGCACCTGGAGAAAACCTGTATGTTCACCTTGCACTTGGGCAAACACTCTACACGCAGAGCTGGGGATGTGACCCCACAACTTGGAGGTGTGAGGCTACAAATCTAACCACTGAGCAGACCTGCCATCTCTTAAGATACCACACAAAACAAGCAGCCTTATAGGCTGCCAGAAACAAATTTATTAAAATTGGCCACACACTTCCATTATCTGGAATGACAGAAATATTCATCCATCCATCCATCCATTTTTCAAACGGCTTATCCTACTGGGTCGTGGGGGGTCCGGAGCCTATCCCGGAAGCAATGAGCACGAGGCAGGGAACAACCCTGGACGGGGGGCCAGCCCATCGCAGGGCACACGCACACACCATCCACTCACACATACCAGAAATATTCAATCACTTCAAAAATGTTTCACATAAGTACGCATCTGATGGGACACAAAGAAAATTCCATGTTCAGTCTGTATACTTAATGTAAAGAGGTAACAGCAACACTTGGAGGCATGGTGATTAAAAAGGGGGAAATGGCAGGAGAAAGTCAACGGATAAGTGGTGTGGCATGTTTTCATATAGGTGGGGGATGGTTATGTGCAGTGAAGTATGCGAAAACAAACGAATACATGCATGAAAGAGTAAGGCATAAAATAATAAAAATTGTTCAATTGAAACATAGGTAATTGTGATGGTAAACCATTAGTGCTTTTTCTTAAACATTTTTGCCCTTAGAGAAGTAACTATATATTCTATAACTCAAGCAGATACAAAAACCAAATATTGAAATTTTCTGTTGGTGCAGGCCTAGAATATAGCAGCATCCATTGTCTCTCAACACTGATTTTGGTGGGTATATCAGCAGTCTTCAAAACAAACATAACCAGCAACATTATAAAAATAGTTTTGTATACCAGATGACCTTGACAGCACACGTACCATATTCAGGTGCATCCATGTAGGGAATCTATGACCATCTGCTCTGCCTTGCTAGAGAGCAGGGGACCAGGGCAAATACTGGAATCCCTCACTACATAAATTTAATGAGCAATTAAACCAGCTTGTTGGATTAAAATTCCTCAAACCGCCATGTTATGATTTTTTATTATTTCTAATGTTTAAACATTTCTTCTTAACATTCAGATGTGGTAGCATGCTCAGATTCTTTTTAAATTTATTAGTTTTAACACACAAAACTACGGTCAGGCACTGAAACACTGCCACTGTGTTCATGACAAGTCAATATTGTTATTATGTGCAGTATGCAAGTGTGAGTACTGGTTGGATAATTTTGCTGGACCACCCTTCCTCTGTAATTAAATTTGCCTTCTACCATTAACCTAGGACCATGAATCGGATGACTGACCTAACAAAGTGTTTCATGATTTTCTTTTCTGCAACTGACCACCATCTATTGGCGCAGACATTAATATTTGAAACATACATAGCCGAAAAGACCAAAATCAGTCCAGATACTTTGTTTTTGACATCAGAAACCAGTAGTTAATAAAACTACATGCAACAGAAACCTCAAATTAGGTTCCAGACTCACTACATCTCTATAGGAGACAAGCAGTTACAGAATACGGATGTATGCATGCATAAAGTGCATGAGAGTGCATCTAGAGAAGTTTCCAATTTTCATTCTTGGAATCCCTTTCACACAGAATAAAGGCTTAGCCTATGCTACTGAAACACTTTCCATTACCTCTGGGATGTCAGAGGCTGCTTCTTTTTCCAGGGGGACCATGGCATTTTCTCTCCAAGACGGGACTAAGCACAGGACACAAGGAGTGTTACTGCATGTTACATTATAATCAATATTTTACCTTTTACACAAACTACACCCAGTGGAATCTATGTAAATATCCAGCAACACTGTCCCAAACAGAAGCTCATGAAGAAGACGCCAACCGATTACCATCTACTGCAATGACTGTGTAAAGGACTTACTAGCCACAACTTCCTCCTTCTTGGGGGAGGGTTCACGCAAAGGAGAGGGGGGTGGCTGATGCCAGCGACACAGGTACATCTCTGTAGTGGACATGTAGGGAAGTTCCTCCATCTGAGCAGAGCTCTGTGGTAACTCTTTGGACTGTGGTGGACTTGGAGGTTGCCCAACCCCCACCTTCTCTGGGGTCTCTTTGCTGCGCAACTCCCTTTGGAAGCCTTCAGTCTCTAACTTTTGGGGCGAAAATTTTGATTTTCCCCGAGACTTCTGTGTCTTCGATTCCAGAAAACAGAACTTCCTATAAATAAAAAGCCAAAGTATTCAGTGAAGTCATCTAGTTATCAGGTGCATAAGAAATAAAGCAGAAAACATTGTTGAAAAATTATGATTTATACTTATGGCAAAATATAACCACTATAATTCACAAAAAATTCCGAAATTAAGATAAACAATTTCCTGCCAGTCAGTAGCTAATCAATAAACAATTAATGTTAACATGTTGCTAGATGTGTAGATAGCTCTTTTGTAGTAGACAAAAAAATTTCATTCTGCACATAGTAACAATATGCACATTTAAGCGAGGCATACCATTTCTGTCGATACCTTTTATGGCCTTTGCCACCTCGGCCAAATGACGGGGTCTTCGGGGTATATACTGGTGCACTGTCACCAGCTACACCCTCTAAGTCATCATCCTTGTCTGGTGTCCAGGGTTCGAGAGGCTGGAAGAGGCGCTTGTCCCGTGAATCCTTTTTCACCAGCTGTAAGCGGCGCTCCATGCGCTCAATCCGTGCCAGCAGCTGCATACAGACAAGTGAACTATAGCTTCTATATACTTTTTGTATATAGTCTGCCCATGCATTAGAATAAACCATTAGAAAGCTAATTTCCCCCTTTAAATAAACAATACACATTTCTACATGAGGCAATACTCAGAACCACACACTAGAAGATAAACATAAAACACACCATACATACAACTTCATTTAGACTGAAATGTTAATTTGACAGACTATGCAAAGAAAAATTATTTTCAGTAAACCCATAAACATAATTAAGGGTTCAACGATTCCGTTAAGTCGGGCATCTCCATATATAATTATATATAATTATGTGCTCATACAATTAGGCTGAGATTTTAATAAAAGTTTACATCTAAAACACGACCATGACATTTTAATATATAAAACGTCACTAAGTCAAAGTATACCAAATGTGAGAACATACTTGATACGGAAAAGTATGTGTATGCATATATATATGTTTTGTGTGTGTGTGTGTGTGTGTGTG
>JAODJW010000094.1:28662640-28682030 GCA_026777045.1 Hyperopisus bebe
CGATCTTGTGCAAATTATGTCTATACTGAGGTGGGGGTATGTGTGAAGTCTTAGCACTACCCCCAGAGTCACTGTGCAGCACTATCAGTTTTATAATTATATATATATATATATATATATAAAAAACTTGGTTTTACGTCAATTATTGCACAACACTGCAGACACACAGGGAGTGGGCATAATGAAAACACCACCCAATGCAGTAATATGTTCTAAAGTGTGTGCAGTTGTATATTTGATGATTTTTTCAAGAAAATCCTCGACTTCTTTGTTGGACAAATTACCTTTACATTTTGCACTCTGCATGAATGTTTAGGTCTCGTGTTTGGGACGGTCATGGAAGAAATTCTACTTTAGCATGAGGTGTATGAACCCACCCTTGAATGTGTTTGGCAGTGTATGGGGACATATGGAATATGAGGACATCATGGAACAACAGTGTTTAACATTAGATGAGAGACCTTGTTTAAAGACATCCTTAAATTGTCTCCAAATAGAAACTCAGAAAAGGTAATTCAAATCATATTATTATTTGTATTTGTTCATTGGTTTTTGATACAAAGAGTCTCTCAAAGGCAGCCCTATTATAAATTGGATCTCTGCATAAGCTAGCAGTTAAATATTTGAAATCACAGGAAAAAGAACGAAAACTCATTTAAAGCTGTTTTTTTCCTTAAATGTATTTCCTGTAAGGAGCATTAGACAGGCAATTTGTTGACAAGCATGTGGTTTTTCAGACGTTTATCTCCATTGGTCTCGCAGCACCTCGTTTTAACTGGCTACTTCTCGGCCTGCGTTTCCCGGAGAGCAGCACAGATCCTTCACTTTCGGATTCAACCAGAACTCCCATGGTGCTGTGCGGTGCCTGGGATTTTTTTTCAATCATCTGGTTTCCAAGATGGCGGACAGGAGGCGACGGAAGCGCGCGTCCCAGGATAGCGAAGAAGAAGACGAGTCTGGTTCGAGTACCGAAAGCGGGGGTTTGGGTGCTGCTCCGGGAAAAACTGGCGTGAATGATCTCGAATCTGCTGCGTTACCCAGTCCCCGCATTCGGTCTAAAAGCGAGGAGGAGTCCGAGTGTGTGAGTGACCATATTCCTTCGCTTTTTGGGGCAGGACACTTGCCTCGCTACCTCCTCTTCCACAGGCCTCGTGGTATCATTATTTCATACACGACATATTTAACGGGGGAAACGACTTGTAGAAAGAAGCCAAACTTCGTATGTAGAGAAAATCGTGAGTCTGGTTCTCCAGCCTGCCGTGTTATTAGCTGTGTCTGTAAAAGATTGAGGGGGTCAACTGAAGCATGTTTTTTGCTTAAAATATTTTAGGCCAGAGAAGTTTGTCATAAATAATCGTTGTTAATGAGCGGAAAACTTGATGGTTTGGTAGTATTATGCCGCCTTCTGTCATTTTTCGCCTGTGCTATGAGGACCGACTGCGGTCTGTGTTGCCTCTGGTGTACACGAGTCTGATATGCAAATTGTACTCATATTAATAAGCTATATTGTGGATGGCTTTCACGAGAACTTGAGACCGGAATTACCACGATAAATGGGTCATGTCAATAACTCTAAAGAAATAAAAACATTTTATTTCCCAATATGCCGCTTTTGTGTTACCCTGCGACCTTGATTAAAGAAACTGTTCTGCACAGTACAACCGGCATTGTAGTCTAATGGCCAACCTAATGTTACTGTGTTGGCTGTAGCCTTAATCTAGTATTTGTTTGTATTTTTGATCCAGGAGAGTGAGGATGGTATTGGAGAGGGTAAGTATGATAATACTGATTTGTGTTTGCAAAAACCACAATTGAGAAGGGCACAAATTATTAATTCATCTGTGGATGTTCATTCCAGCTGTGTTGTCAGACTACGACAGTGCAGATCCAGAAGAAAACTGTTCTCAATCTGAGGTAACTAGGCTCATGTTGGTGTAAGACCAGTATATACTAAAGTGTAATATGTTAAGCCAGATATTAATCTGGGAGTCTGCTAAAATGTATCACTTCTGAAATACAAGACTATTTTTGCGTTGTGTTCATCAAGGGCTCTTTTTTTTAAATAGGGAACTCCTGGCCTCATGACTAGCTGGCCTGTATCATTCAGTTCAGCGATTGTTTAAAGGATGCTGTTGGGTTTTTGTGGAAAACCTGCATCGAAGTTAATCTTATTGCCTAAACCATGTATAAACTAAGCTTTCAAAAACAGTAAATGATATACCACTCGTGTTTGGGAATAATGTGATACATGCACTGTGCTATAGTAGTATGAGGCGGTGTATATTCTGGAAAAATTTGTCCTCAGGGTGAGGAGGAAGATATTGGTGGAAAGCAGTTCAGTGATGAAGAAGGTTCCAAGCCCCATGCTGAGGACAAATCTTCAGATGATAAACCCTGTGCAGAGCTGTTGGAGCAGGTCGCAGTTGTGGACCAGGGGGAAGATGACGAGGAAGACCGGGATAAAGACGTGAAGACAGAAGACAGAGGGAATCTAGCTGGCGAGAGACAGAGTGGCGATGGACAGGCATGTTAGCTGTTCTTTCTTGTCCTAAAACTGTCTTTTTTGAAGCACTAGTCTGGAGCTTTCACAGATTAGTTTTGCATATGTGTTTTCATTGATAATTTATACACAAGACATATTAGGTGCCAAGGGTACGCTTTATAGTAGGGCTCGGTGATTATGGCAAAATACTTGATCAACAATTTCTTTCATATCAGTTGACATTGATAACTATCCCAATGTAATTCATCAATCATTATTTCTGATAATAAGTTATTGTTTCTTTACTTCAGAACACCATTTAAGAATTCCCTCAGGATTCCCTTTATACAGAGTCCCCTTAAATAGAACATGAAAAAGATGACAAATTGAATGCACTGCAAACTGAAATTTGATTTTTGATTATTTTTTTTTTTTTTTGTTAGAGTGGTAGAGTTGCCACTCACCTCGTATTGAAAAATAAAATGTTTTGAATGTGACTGAATGTTGCAACACTAATTGTTGTCTGTGACTAAGTGCTTGCATTCTGTTTGTTCTGCTGGATGGCAATGCCTGGAGTGGTGAATGAATTAATAGTATTTTCAGTTTTAGTTGGCACAAGTTTTTGGCAGAAATTACAACACCCAGCACCTGCCTGTTGTGTGTTGTAGGCTTCTTTAAATTGCCGAAGTGCCGCCACACTACTGTCTCTACCTTGTTTATACATGATATCTACTTTTAAAAAGATGTGGCTGCCGAGTTGTTGCATTATTCACAAATACCGCAGTTTTCTCTGAGGAGCTGCTTACCTCTCCTGCGACTCCTCTGTATTACCTAAACCAGGGTTATTCAAATCACAGTCCTCGAGGTCCAAGCACTGCTGGTTTTCCAGCCTTCCTTTACCTGTCAGTCAGGTGTGAAGCCTCATGACCAATCAGAATCAGTAATTATTAAACTGACTACCTGGGAGAAATGAACACAAAGCCTGGATTTGGAATCCAGATTTGAAGAACCCTGACCTAAACAATAGTATGTGGGGTGCTCCGCTAACTCCGTAAACTTTGCTGTGCATTGGTTGTCCATTATTGAAACACTGATTGATTGGCATTGCATTCGTTTCTGTGATGTGATTGCTTGATAACACACATCAGTCTATGTTCCTAATCGACAGTATGTGGGAATTTCTTGTTTTTTCAGGAAAGCACTGATGACCCAGAGAATAAGACAAGAGGAAAGGCAAGCAAGAAGCTGGATGATGATGAGGATCGCAAAAACCCAGCCTACATTCCTCGGAAGGGGCTTTTCTTTGAACATGATGTAAGAGGGCAGGCCCATGCCGATGATATACGGTAAGTTTGATAGCTGATGTATAGAGAACAGAAAATGAGAACATGATTTATATCACGTGGAAGTAGAGAATAGAATTGCTTTGTAGAATCAAGGAAATGGTACTGGCTGGCAAGGCAGACTCGTAGGTGAATCCTTGAATATCACGGTATGATGAAGATTTTGAGGCTAGTAGTCTGTGGCATATTCTTAAGCATCTAAACCCCACCCCTTCTGTTTCTTTCCATAGGCCAAAGACTCGGCACAGGAAGCTTTGGAAGGATGAAGGTCGCTGGGAGCATGATAAGTTTCGAGAGGATGAGCAGGCCCCTAAGTCTCGGGAGGAGCTGATTGCCATGTATGGCTATGACATTCGCAATGCTAATGGCCCCAGTGATGGTCGACTTTACCGTGCCCGCAAGCCAAGGTACTCCTCTAATACAGTCTCCGTCAAGAAATGTTGGGGTGAAACTGCATGATGATTTTAAGAATATATTCAGCCTTCTAAAACATCCCATCGAGTGTCTTTTTCAGAGCTGTGTTTGTTAATGCATTTATTTTCTGACTTCTGTTAGAAACATAAGAAACGGTGTTTGAAAACAGGAGTTTATGCACACTTACTGGCTCATTTACATGCATAGACACATTTTACTAGATACAGTCAGGTCAATGAGCATAAACGTGGTATTCCTTTAGAAGCTGCTGTCTTCTGTTTTGGGTCCTCAGAATTCTCAGTTGACTTTTCCTGTTGATTTAGCCCATCCATCTTGTTGCTGATTGTCATCTTTCTCTCTTACCTTCTACTTTTCCAAGCATTTTGGTCTTTTCGAATGCAGTGGGTCTTTTTATAATATGCCCAGAATAGAAGAGCTTCTGTCTGGGCATTTGTGTTGTAAACTTTAAGAGGACAGTAAAATTTTCTGATTCCCTCATCCTGGTTTTTAATTATGGTATGTTGTGTTCCTTGGCCATGCATGAATCCTCATGCATCAGGTATTTCGTTTTAAGGTTCTCATTCTTTCTTCAGTTTTGGAATATAATCAAGCTCTTCCACTCTGTAGGTCCCCATTTTCCAAAATTGTTGACATTCATTTGGTAGATGCTAATATTTTCTTTGTGATGCCATCTATCCCTGTGGATTTTCATTTCCCTGTTGATCTCGGGGCTAATCTGAAATTTTCTTCCTTTGTTGCTGGTTCTTCTATTTGTCTGTCGTTGTTAATTATTTTGGTGATTCTTGCCTTTGAGGTCTTCCTTGTCCTTCAGTAGGTTGGAACTTAGTCATACAAGTCATCTTATATTGCAGCCCTAGTATGTCCATGCTTATTTTCAACTTCAGTTTGTTGTTTTAATCTTTTGATTTGTTATGTGACTAACCATTTGTTTGCTTTGCTCTATTTCATTTATTCATCTTCAGTAATCCCAGTTCAAATTGTTTAAGAAGCATGGACTTTTCAATATCTAACAAGGCACATTAGTCACACAAGTAGTTTAGTAAGTGGTTCGGCACAGGTAGACAGCTTGGCAAAAAGAAAGTCAAAAAACATTTTCATGGTAAATAGTAAACATGCTCTTGATTCTTCTCAGTCTAGTCACTGGGTCACTCTTCAAAAAGAACCCTAATGAAAAATATTTTTGAAGGATTTCTGTGAATGAAATGATTCTTGGTATTTCCAGATCATTGATGCCGCTAATGCATTGGCACTGGCCAAGAATTATATACTCCTAACACCCCACTTGGTGTCTGACATGGTGTAACTTTTCTGCTACACTCCTTGCAGGTACAGCACCTCTCCGAGCAGAGTGAAGCGGTGGCGGAATGGCGAGAAGCCAAATCGCACATCTTGGCCCAACGGCGGAAGCAGCACGAACTCCGCAGCCAACACGCCACACTCATCTGCCCAACCGACTTCATCTGCACCCCATCCATCGCGGTTTCACAGTGGTGGTGGAAGAACTGTTTCGCACAGCCAGTCCCGCAGCTTTCATGGCAGTCGACCCCTCGCAGCCTCGTACCGTGATAATCGCGTAAATTACAAAGCGTGTGAGGAGAATCACTCCCAGCAACACAATCAAGGAGCGTTTGGCAGGGGGGGCTATGTGCATCATGAGAGTGAACGGGGCTCTGGACAGCCGGGTAGGAATGTTGAGGCAGAGTGCAGTCCTTCAGTGTTGGTGGAGGAAGAACGGTACCATGAGGATGAGGAGCAGGCAAAGCCGCAGCCTGGCTACTATAACAAGCAATCTGAGAGTGCTTCTCGTGATAGCCCTCAGCCTCGTCGGCAGGAGGAGCCGCTGTCGGAGGCCACTCTTCCCAGAGACGCCTCTCCTGCCGCCCCAGAAAGAACAGTGGAAAGGAAATCGTACTCCCTGGCTCGCAGGACTCGCAACAAGCTTACGGATTTAAGCAAACAGGCTTCTTTAGATGATCCTGCTCCCCAGGCTCCATCTGCCCCCCAGCAAGCCCTGCCTTCTGTCAAGAGTGAAAACTGGGAACCTCCTGCAGATCGTTCTGGTGTTCAGGGTGGGCTCTCAGGCCTTGATCAGGACCTGGCCAGGCTCAGCCTGGCTGGACAAAACTGGGCCCAGAGCCCTCCTTCATACTTGCGTGCGGAGATGAGGGGTAAGATTTTATTTTTTTTATTTTTTTTTATGTTTTCCTCCTCCCCAGTCCTGCCTTTGTACTGACCTACCTTGTAAAGTGTTTTATGGGGCTTTGCAGGTATCTGATGAGAGATGTCTAGCTTTTTAGCACTGATCATTATTTACACTAAGCCCTAAATTGGTTTTAAGCTTTTGTTTACCTCATGTGCTCTGTTATGTATCTCTTTTTTCCAAATTCCAAGCTTTTACTTGGATCACTTTCCAAACTTTACTCAAATGAAGCAGTCCTACGGATATAAATTGTAACCCTTCCCTCTATTGTAAGATGCTTTGGATGAGTGTCATGTAAAATGTAAATAACACATGCATACACACTTGGTTACAGACATGGAAACACATTACGTGATCTGGTCTTGAAGGTGGTATTAAAGATATGAAAAGATCTCATAGACCTGAATTCATTGCACAATTGTATTTAGCATTAAAGATACGTCAGAAGACTAATTTCCACTGGTTCATTCATGCACTTGAAACATTCTGACCTCCCTTCGATTTTAATGCTTGCTGTGCTGGATCAGTTTAAGTAACACTTTATGGAGGTAACCTTTAGAATCAAAGCTCGAAAAACAGGGTCATTTTCATTTGTTGAAATGCAGGAATCTAAGTTTCTCTTTCTCGGCAGGTATTCATAATTCCATGCACATGCCCGGTGGGCCTCCCCAGTTTGGCCGCTTAGAGGAAATCGTGAGTGTGACCCGGACACCATATTTTTGCTTTTATTCTGGTGCTGGTTGTCAGTCCATCATAAGATGGCGATGATAGCTGTTATAAACCTATAGTTATATATTTGAGTTGTGGTTATGGGAATAGGGGTAAAATGCTTAATGTCCATGTTTACACCAGAGAGCTTCCCTTGTTCTCTTGTCTTCAGGGAGTTGGTGGTGGCCGAGCAAAGCGGTATTCCTCTCAGCGGCAAAGACCTGTCCCTGAAGCGGCCCCCATGCACATCGGCATAATGGAAGGTCACTACTACGACCCCAGTGAGTGCCGTGCTGCCAGCAGCCAGCGCTACACAGGTTCCTCCTGCGTGGACCAAATCACTTTTCACTTTTCATATTCTTGTGTACTGGTGTAGTATTTGCACTAAATGCTAGTCACTTATAGAATGGGACCTGAAGGAGCTACTCGTGCTTTATGTTCGATACATCATATCCTGTAAGCAGGAAAAGTAAAGTTTCTTCCTTTGCTGCAGTGTCTTTTCAAGGACCAATATACACACACAGCGAGAGCCCCACACCGTTGCCCCCGCAGGGCATGCTGGTTCAGCCCGAGATGCACCTCACACACCCAGCTCATCCTGGCCATCCAGGTCTGTGTATTTGTTGTTTTGAGTGTCTGCCAGTAGGTATATGAGAGCTTCCCATTTGTCATTGCCCTGAATGTGCATAATGGCACATAATTTGAATAACTGAGTACTGAATACTAAGACTCATTTTCGCACTGGCATTAGCAAAGCTAACTGTAAACCTAAAAATCTTTTCCTTGTTTAGTAATGTTATCTGCAATATGTAAGTCTCGGTTTCTTGAGTGTTATGAATGGTAGTTCATGTATTTAGAAATTTTTGACAGTCATTGTATTTTAATATTTTTAACTGAAATAAAGTATTCATGTCTTAAGTTTATTGAAGGGTGCTTTGCCATGTAGAAGCAGGTGTTGTTCTATCTGCACTTATTGTCATTTGTGCCGTTTGTTAAAAATTTCACCCTTCCAATTTCTTCAGGTCTGCACCCTCATCAGTCCGGCGCCGCCATGCCCAACCCTGCGATGTATGCGGGACCCCCCGTCTCCATGTCCCCCGGGCAGCCGCCCCCTCAGCAGCTGATAGCTCCTCCGTTCTATCCACCACCTGGAGTCATGGCTTTTGGAAACGCAAACTTTCCCTACCCTGCTGGTGCTACCCTTCCACCAATGTACCCAAACCCTCAGGTACGTCCATCTGACTGCTGACAATTGATCAGTCAAGCAATATGCTGTCTGTTAAATCCGGCATTTGAAAGGGGGATATTGGCAGTGTTGCTGCATTACATTTCTCCAGATCCAGGTGTTGTGCAGCAGTGATCTCCAAAGAAACATCTTCAGTTGCATACCTGATTAGGTTCAGGACAGTGATTATAAATTTTACTTCTGCTACTAATATATGTTCTGTCAATTTAACGTCTGCTTCTGGCAGCCATACAGCAGGCACCTCCCCAGAATGTTTCTCTCTGGGCTTTCAGACTTTCCGATGACATTGTTCATTGAACATGATTGAGTCCACCCACCTTGTTGCTGGTTGTGCTCTTCCTCTTCTGCTATCCCCTGCTTTCAACATTTGTTGCCTCAAGTTATTTTGCTCAGATGTAAATCTAACATTGGGTTGGTTTTTATACTGTTGCCCCTCAGAATTGTTTCACCTCTTTGCCTCTAATGCCCTGAAAGATGAGGTATTGAAATATTCAAGATTTTTATTGCCAAATTTTGTGTTTCAGTAATATTTCTGTAAAATGTGTTGTACATTTTTCAAACTAAACTCTTGCTTGATGACTATAAATTATGGAATGTATTCCAAACATTCAAACATGCAGAAGTTAACTTGCTGGTATTTTATTTTGTGCCTCTTTGCTTACAACTTTTTCACTTTTTTGAGAATTATGGTGATGTCTGGCCCATGAATGCCAGAGCATGCAATGGCAGATTTCTTTATTCATCTGTCACACAGCATTGGATGAATCTAGTTTTGGCTAACTAATGCCTAAGTGAACAAAAATGGTATAAAAATATGAGGCTAGAAGCACACCGGTTGTGAGAATATCTGTTCGGTTTCCCCAGTTCTCAGTGCACTGCATGGCTTTAATCCTTACTGTAATTTTCTTTCTCTTGCAGGCACAGGCCCAGGTTTATGGTGGAGTTACATACTATGATACTATGCAACAACAAGCTCAGCCCAAGCCTTCCCCTCCACGTCGCTCCTCCCAGCCAGTCACTATCAAACCCCCACCTCCTGAGGTATAAAGGATATGGATATATCATTACCTGCTTCTTTGGGTTTTCGTGTTGTAAAATTAGTGATTGTGGGAGAAGCCTGTCTTACTTGTATGACAGTAGTGGTACCTAAACATTTCCCTTTGTATTCAGTCTTTTGAAGGCCTCAGCTCAATGGAGTTTGGTGGGATTTTTTTATTATTGATAACGCACAATTTGATCAAACCTTGATTTTTTTTTTTTTTTTCTGCAGACTAATACCAAAGTTGGTCTGACATTGTACATGCAATGCTTTTATGTGAACTAGTAGACTGTAGAGGCAGAATTTGATTCCATTTCACACAGTTATTGCAAACGATCAAGATCAAAACGGGACACAGCCCCTTATTTGTATGTTTATCCAATCCGTGACATGTTTATAATTTATTATAAAATCTGGCCAGCAGTTAGATCTTTTGTTTTCTGCAGAAAAAATGTTACTCTGCTAATGAGCACTGGCAAGTTTCACCACCAGCACTGAAGATATAATACAAAAGTATATTGGTTATTGTTCGAATCTTCTAACAAAGAAATATGGAGACACAAGCAAAAAGGTATTCATTGATGGATTAAATGTAATTTGAGATACGAAAATAATTCCATCTGCTCAATTTTTGCGCCGCTACTTTTCCCTCTTCCCCGCACTTCTGTGTAACTTCTAAGTGAACGCTGGTGCTTGTGGTCAACCAATCAGCAATCTATCGCTGTACGCACCTCCACAGTGGTTTGTGTTTGAACTAATAGTACCTAGTCTGGAGCAGGGACTGAAAAGCAGTTCTTGTTGTGCCTCCGAGGAATTACAATCAGGCAGAGTTTCTGCAACATGAACACAAAAGTTCCTGGTTCTGGAAAAAGGCTTGGGTTCATGAGAAGCTCCTGCGATGGGAAAACGCCCTTTGTAACTATTCACTTTGAACCTTTTTAGTGAGAGTGGTGCTGTATACAGCTTTGCGTAAAGGCAATTTTACACCATTCGTCCTTGGCGTCTCCCGGATCCCAAAATCTTCTAATCCTTACTTTTTTTTTTTTCTTTCCAGGGAGAGAAGAATGGAAAGGAAAAGGACAAAAGTAGTTAGTTGAATGGATCACTATTTAAGGACCAGCAAAATGTGTGGAAGAATTTAGGGAGTGCATGAGATACATTTGAACTAAGGAAGTGTGTAATAAACAGGAATTTACTGAAAAACACCCAATGGTGCAGTACTTTTTTTTTTTTTGTTCTGTTCTGCCCCTGCCATGTCTTTAATCCACCTGAATGATATGGATGTGTATTGTAGTGGTGCTGTCCAGTTATGCAGCTGAAAAGTAGATTAAAATAAAATAATTGCACTCAAGGCCCTTTTTTGACTTATTCTCTTGTCTCGGGAATATTACAATTTATAGTATCTGACCTACAGCTTCTTTTTAAATGGAAATGCTGTAATTGAAATTTAAATCAGACTCTTGTATTTGGTAGGAGGAGGAGAGTTCTGTGTTAAGGTTTTGATTGAGCATAGTGACCACAGGTCTTGTAGATTTCTAGGTTATTATGGTGGAATTGAAGAATGTGACCTTCATGCAGAGCAATGGAATGTATAGCCAGTATTTTTTTTCTATTGATCCTTTCAGTTGGGGTAACAAAGTGAGACCTTAGTTTACCAGTTTGAGTGGCATAATGCAGAATGCTTTATGCTGGGGTTGTTGTCAGCAAAGTCCAGCTGTAGTGTTGCTTCAGATTGCATAATAATGAGATTTAAGGCTGCACCTCAGTTGTTAGCTTAAGGATTTGCAAGGGACAAGTTACAATTTAATACATATTAATTTAAGACCGTTTGTTACCATCTCTGAAACAAGCTTGGGCCACTTTAAAATGTGAAGGAATCGTTTCATTAAATTTGATTTCTCTAGGAAGATCATTAGACGTCATTTCACTTGACGCATGGGGCCAGACTCCCTTGACTGAAAGGTTTGATTAATTGTTCTACAGTTTCTTTCAAGTTGAAAGCATGGAATTTGGATGTTTTTACAATTACATTCCATCACAAATTTGTACTTGTGGTTTGGGAAACGTTGCCTTTCAGTTACACTTTGTTCTCAGATTAAACGTTGTTGTTTCTGTCTTGCCATGTACTGTGAGGAAATGAGTTTGCATTCTCTAAATGTTTGTACCCTCTTACATGCCATGCCTTCCTCTCCACTCCTCATTAGAAACCACTTTTAAATCTGCAGAACATTTTTTATATATATATCTGACAGTAATGGATAGAACAGTTATTGGAATAAAGTACTGTAGCAATGTTGATGGTGCTTGCTAGTTGGACAAATATTGTTTGTTTCTGCATAGCCATATAAGTGTACCATCAGCTCATTAACGCATTTGTGAATAACATAATTTTGCCTAAAACTGGCTGATATTTATTCTGCAGGGAAATAAGTTTTGTGCATAAATATATCTGTATACAGACCTGTGGTGCAGCACCAAGGAATTAAGTTGGCTTATATTCTATGGGCGCACAATGATATTGATTCACTGTGTGAGCTAGTATGATGAAATTGTGCTTTTATTTTTGTTTCCTCTGCGGAATGCTTTCTTTTTAATTAAATACAATTAAACTTAATTCCAGAGTGTCAGTGTTGAAAGGCCTTGATGCAGTGAAAGATATTATGATCGGTTAAGGCAAAGTCTATTTAATCATTCAATAATGTACAACACTTGCATGCTTGAATAAAGACATAGACTTCAACTTGACAATTAAACCAGTCATTTCCTTTTTTGGTGGGCAGAAGTGTGATCTGTAATTTTATTACTGTTTTTGTTAAAGAGGTGATCGTTATAATAAAGCAGTGTACCTTCTCTGCCTTAATCGTCTTTTTGGTTTTACATGTAATTTAACTTTCTGTAGACCAGTTAACACTGTGAGGGCTTGTTTATTATTGCTGTGTGGATTTGTAAATTTAGGTTTTTGTCTGTGGCACTGGTGGAAAATTAAATTTGAGTGAAAATGTCTGCGCATGTGTCTGTTTTCTAACTCTGGCTACAACCGCCTGACATCCAACTTAGTATGGTGTAATTTATAAATCATAGATATTTTTGATGTTCTGGTGCAGGAGGTATGTGTGCATATGTGAAGCTCAATCAGAAGACTGACAATTTGGTTTGATTTGAATGTGCTTAACTGGCAACAGATGGCAGCATTGTGAAACTTGTAGTAGATACCCACCCCGCGGTTTGTCTTGCGGCATTACAGGTAAACACTGGCACAAGTGACACAAATGGGAAGGATTAATACTAAGATGTGAGACTTTTAGTTGCATATCTGCCTTCCTCAGTGTTCAGTGGGATATATGTGCGTATCAGTTATTTCAGATATGTGCAGAGACATGGTTCTAGTTTTGTAGTTGACCCCTCAGTGAATCCTCAGGGGTAGATGGGTCAAAGCAAGGTGTGTCCTGTGAGAGTCTGGGTTTGAGTATCTGCTGCGGCATTTTGGTCCTTTAGAAGTGGATGAAATGGTGAGAGTTTGCATGAGCTTCACACTTTACTTTGAGGAAAGACCTAAAATCAGAGTAATTGGCCATCCCAGATTGAGATCAAAATGTGAACTAGAGTTGGTGCGGAGTAACTGTTGCTTATGAATCTGAGCCGTTGTTCACTGGCAGACTGGGAGCCCTCTTGTGTAGGGGGAGAAAATTAGTACCCCTCTGGAGGAAGGTGGGACCTTGCAGTCAGATTAGTGAGTTATGCTTGTCTGTCACACGCCAGGGACTGAAATTGACTGCTGTCTGAGTCATTACAGATGTGGACCTTGTGAGATGACATTGCTGGCTTGAGAAACCACCTCACAAGCACATTTGTAATTTCTTAAACCCACCCAAAATATCTCAGTTCAAGGTACCTACTTTCACAACTACAGTGGTTTGCCATGAATCCCACCAACCTCCATGTCATTTGTAATGAAATACTCTGATACTAATTGTCCAAATTGGGGTAACTTGGAAAAGTTTTAATCTCCATACAGTTCCCTTGTATCTCCCATTTTTAAGTTAAGTCAGGCAGGCAGTGAGGCAAGCTATTTACCATAATCAGCAGGACATGAATGTGAGCCTGTAAAGTTTGCACAATCGGGCAGTATAAAGAAGTGTTTGGAAAGAAGTCAGAACGGGTTTTGAGAGTGCTGTCCTTTTGTCAGTTTTTTGTTTTCTTAAGCTTCCAGACTGATCAGAAATACGGGTATTACTTCTAGTAACTTGACTGAACACATGAACATTTAGATATTTAAATGGTAATTATTTATGTGACAAAGTGAATACTCTGACTGGAATCGACGGGGAATACAGATTTGCAAATATAGTTTCGTTTTTTTGTGGACAAAAGGGGCAAGTGGTACCAGTCACAAACTGAAAGACGACTTTTTCTTTTTTTATTTGGCTAGCCTGCTGTTTCATTCTAGTGTTCTGTCTGGTTGCACCAGTCAGTTTGAGGTCCATTTCAGGGCGTGCAATACAGACTTCTCTAATGTCACCTTCCCCACCACATTTCAATGAATTGCTTTTCAAGACTTGCCAGTGGATGCAAGTCCTGTATTTCTGGACTGAAGTCAACGGTCGCATACTCCAAATCAAGCAGTTTGGTCATTCGCCTGAATGGGGTTTATACCTACATATTATAACCTAAATAATAAACATACAAAAATATCATTGGGGGGGGGGGAGGGTTGAGGCGGCTTGGTCACAAGTGGGTTTTGTGTTGTGATCTGTGCATTGAGTAATTGTGGTTTATAGGAGTTGTGCTAGAAAGCCTGCATTGCTGGTTGAACTGCTAACTGGCAGGTCAGCTTTAGTATGCCCCAGGTGGTACCGTGCTCATTGCACGCATTGCAGGCCCAGGCATGTTTGTTATGTAATGATTTTTTTTTTTCACCATTATAGAAAAAAAAATCAAATTCTGTCCTGTGCTCACACCGTCCTGTTACCTTCATGGTGTTAGTGCCTGTTTTATTTACCGTCACTCTTTTTTTTTTTTCCCGTCCTCCCACATTTTCTCACTCCCACGCTCTCCCACTCTCTTCCTCACAGTCACGCTCCACCATTCCCTGTATATTACATTTCCCTGTTTTGTTCATCTGCTCTGTCCGTTGCTGGTCTGTCATGTTTGACGTCTCATCATTACTCCCTTAACGACCCCTTCATCTCTCCACCCTTTTCTCCCCCTTCAGCTTTTCAGTCTGTGAATATAAATGCCGTTTCTCCCATCCCCAGTTAAAAATGCATTAGCGGGTGACTCCCTAATCTTACAACAGTCCTTCTCTACCAGAACCATTTTCGCCACCAACTCTCCCCGTAATCTGTATTTTTATGCAGTCATCTTCCACCTCATCCAGCACAGGGCTGTGTTGAGCTTATCACAGGAAGCACAGGGCGTGAGGTACAGAACACCTTGAGTGGGATTCCAGTCTGTCACGGGTTGCACTCTCACAAACACTTTTTTGAACTGCGATAGTGAGCTGGGGTGCCAGGGGAAACCCATGGAAACACTGGAAAAACAAGAAAACTCCAGACAAGGAGGGGCTGGATGTTAAACCTAGAACCCTGGAGGTATGAAGCCATCATGCAGATTATAGAGCTAATCACTGAGCCAGCAGGCTACCGCTTATTTCAACATGTATTAAGAAGTGCATTAAAACATTTCTCTCACACTCCTCTTTCTCTCTCTCGCTCTCTCTCATACGCCTAGATCTTCAGTTAACTTGAGGACTTCGGGCTGCATTATGTAATCCTTGAAAAGAAAATGCAGCAATGTGAACAGATGCTTGCTATTTGCATGGTCATAAATGTACCCAGAAATGTAGTTTTAAAAAAAAAAAATCTGCAATGATAATTTTGTGCCTAGTCACTTGCTACATTATTATTGCATAGAAAATGATTGTAGAAAATGTCTTTGCGAAGCATAAGAAAAATGCAGGTTTGGTAGATAAATGGACAAATGTATGGATGATGGGGGGGGGAAGATATATTTGCATACAGCAGCAAAGAAGGTGCACGAACACAAAAACAAAAAAGCAAAAGGACAAGCTGCAAATGTACAGTGCAATCAAGGTTGTGCATACATGAATAGATAACTATAAATCGACAAGGACATGGATGGACATAATTATGTAGGCTGTTGATATCCGTCTTTAACTGTTGTCTCGGCATGTGTTATGTGGAGTGTGGGTACATCAGCAGGAGGCATTGCGGTGCCTGACGGCAGCAGGCAGAAAAGGTCCCCAGTAGTGCTTGTTAGCACGTTGTGGTGCAATGAGCCGGTGGCTAGCCATGCTCAAAGAGAGCACCCTGCAAATAATTTGATGGAGCTGGCTGTTCTGATGAGTTTGTTCAAGCATTTGGCATTGCTTGAACTTATCTTGCTTCCACAGCAGTACACAGTGTACAGAAGTATGCTGGCCACCATGAACTAGTAAAATATCTCTAATAATTTGCTGCGCGCATCAAAAGACCGGAGCCTCCTTAGAAAGTAGAGTGCCTTTCTTGCATAATGCTACAGTGTCGTCCGCCCCAGTGCAGTGTACAACTCAAGTGGACCCCCAGGTATTTGTAACTGCACTGCACCACCTTCATTTCCTCTCCCTGGATAGTGACTGGTCTTAGGGGATCTCTGGGATGCCAAAAATCTGCCGCCAACTCTTTTGTCTACCTGATGATGAGCTGCAGGTGGTTCTCCCTGCCCTATAAGACAAAGTCCTCCACTGGCTTCCTATGTGGTCCTCGGAGAATAACGTCCGCTGGGCAAGTCTGTCCCAAGAAGCACGGGATTTAAGGCAAATTGCACCCTGGATGGGATTTCAGTCACAGGACACACAAAGACACAACAGGCAATTTAGAGAGATTACTCCACCTAAAATGACTCCTGAACCGTCATTTTCCTGTCAAATACCCAGAGTAAACCCACACAGGAACATGAAGATCATACAATCTCCATAAATACGATGCCTGGGGCAGAAGTCAAATCCACAGAAGTGTGAGACCACAGAGCTACCCACCAACTAGTCAGTGTCTCAAGATGCCTTCACTCATGCTGCACCCCTCTGCCCATCGCTACACGTGCCCACTGACACTGAAAGGCTCTCTATCAGTCCATCAAGCTATGATGAACTGGATTTATGTTGGTTCCCGAATTGCGAGGTTTACATTAGCTCAAGACAATAAATGGTGAGATTTCCATACGTTTTAAAACTTGAATTAACCCAATTTAAAATACTTCTCCAGCATCTTAATATGCAGTCTAGCTGCAGACCAGTAGTTTTTGCCCAGCTATTTCTTTTGTCATAGCCATGACACGTACTGCAGAAGTCATGCACGACTGTTCCTCCTGCATTGCTTAGCTTATGGGTATTATATCGATTTGCAGATGAAAAGTATTAGTGAGGTTAGTAAAATATGGTATGGTGTATATGTTCAATATACTGTTCCTCATTTGAATATCGGTGTACTTTTGCATTCTTCGTTGTAAAATCAGCAGTACTGTGACTTACTGTGGCAAGAAAGGGGTTAATAAACACGCATTATTAAGAACAACTATATCAGAGTGAATCCCGCAATCGACCGATGTAATTATGTGGAAATGGATGTTTCCCAGTCACTGGGTACATATCCTTACTCTTACACTAAGAGAGAGTCATATTTAAGCTAAAAAATGAAAACAGCTCCTACAAAGGTACGTGTTAAATGGAAAACGTAATACAGGGTTTCTCCTATGCAGCATGCACGCACACACCTACAAAAGAAAAGGAGGGGCAGGTTGAACGTTACAAAGCCTACATAGACCGGCAGACGGAGTTAGCAGGGAGGGGCCACACTGAACACGCTTTCAATACATGAGGATCTCTAATAAAGCGACCAGAGCGAGCTCACGTTGGCATTACCACCAATGTAGCTACTGACTATTGCAATAACATTCACCTACAAGACCACGCAGAAAATTCGTGAGAGATCGCATGAAACCAAGGGGGAGAGGTTCTCCTTGAGCGCCGTGCCAGTTCAATCGCTTTGTTTTTCGTGTCCTTTATGTCGTGGCATTGAGCGAATATTTAACAGTCTCACTGCAAGAAAACGACTGCTTTGCAGTAGAGGTGATCACTGCAATTTGAACGACCGTTTTTGGTTTTACCCATGCCGTAGCCTTTTTTTTTAAACATTTATTTTTGACGGCATTTCCAGAGACAGAGGCTGAGGGGGTAAACAAGTGCAAAGCCGTCCTCAAGAAGCGCTGTGTGGAGCAGGTTTTTTTCCGCCAGTGCTCCCATTTATGTGAAAACGTCGTAGCTGCAAAATTTCGCTGCATTTATTTATTACTGCTTTCGACTACTGATGTAAAGGATCCATGAGCGTTTAATATATTGTCCAGGAAGAAGAAAGAAACACATTATTCTGTATTCGTTGCATTATTAATAGAACAGCCGTACCGAAAATTCATTTGCCATCGTGTATCAAAAATGCCGGCAGGAATGAAGCCACTGGAAAAGTTTTTGAAGAAGCAGACAAACGCGCTTACTCGTGCCGGCGGCTTCGGAGAGAAGGCGAGCGGCACGGGGGCTACCAGGCGGCGGCCGAGCCTTTCGCGGGTCGTGCCGTTTTTTAGGGAGACCTCCCCGGACGGCGGGCCGGCTCGGGAGGTGTTTAGCCCAGAAACCGAGGAGCCGCCGTGCTGGCTCCCAGCCGCGGTCGACATCAGGAGTCCGTCGCTGTCCAGCGATGAGCAAAGCTCCGAGGCTAGCCTGGAGACGGCATGGACCCCGCTACCCGCGGACACCCCGGAAAACATCGCCTTGGCGGTCTTGGACGGGGTGGCCGGATGCAGGCGGCAAGGCAGCTGCTCAGGTAAGCGGGCAGCCCTGCCAGATGCGCATTGACAGCCTGTTTACTTTTTTTTTAATAGCGTGTTACACTGTTACTGTTACGCTGAAGTTTTAAACAAAAGCACATTTTAATCTAACGCTACATCCATGTGGTTGACGACCTGGAATGGGAAAAGGAGAGCGAGTTATTTATGTAAAACATCCTGCTGTGGAAATGAGGGATGTGCTCGTCGCTTCAAAATGACTGCGATTAAAAGGCGCTTCAGATGGATTAAGGGGTTATGCGTAGCTTTAATAGGATAATGCACAAGATGTACATGAGCACAATATTTAAGACATTTGTAGGTTAAAGGCATGAATTATTGCTCCTGTGCGTAGCCTGGATATAGGTGGTCGCGACATGTGTACGCTGACAGCACAGCGGCAGGGTTTTAAAGCAGTTATGTAATATCTAACGGCTGACTTTTGACTGCTTATAACTAATATTGTGAGGTATCAAATGGGTGTCCACCATGAAAGCGAACTGGAAGCTTAGCATTACTACGCTTCATGGTGAGGTTTATTACAGACTAATTTTATCATCTGTAAACTCAATCTAAAATTAAATTCATCCACATAAGTGTGCTTAATATTCTGACCGCGGTTGGTATAACATTTAATTGTGTATACATATGACCTTTAGACAAGGTTAACATAATCCTGTAGAAGGCCTTCATTTATATGATTAAAACCGGTATTTTTTTTTGCCCCAACTAAATGTGCTAGATTTCAGCATAATGCTGTGCTTGTGGTACCAATTTGATGCCTTTATCAGTGTATGAGATTTTGTTAAAAGCCTACTTTGCAGAAATGGCGACAGTGCTCTTATTACACATCCTTTATATTATCCCGTATTATTTTAGGAAGCAAATCTGATCAAACTCAGCCAAGCCAAGTGTTGGATGAAAAGGCTCCTTGTAGACTGCATATGACAGGTATTTACCATTTAGGGTGGAGCAATTAATTAGAATTCTTGGGTACCATAGGTCATCATAATCAGTATTAGATTTACCTGCATGCTAATATATATATTAGCATATTATTGTT
>JAODJW010000094.1:28682044-28704264 GCA_026777045.1 Hyperopisus bebe
GCCAGCCGACCGCAAGGGCCGACCAGGGACGCTGGACGCCCTTACGACCTATTTTGTGTGTCACAAGCTATAGATAAATCATAACTATGGGAATATAGTATAGGCCTACTTGGCCACCAAAATCTGGGGTAACAGACAAAGCTGCCAAGATGCAGATGTTGAAATTCTCTGATGAAATCTCCATGGGGTTCAAGTTACTTTCGGAACGTCAAAGTCTGTTTGTGTCCTATATACACATTTTCAACTGATTTGAAGTTGAATTGAATTTAAAAATTAAGTTGATATTAGATAACTTGGGACAAAAAATTACAAAATTATTTGTCAATAGAGGGTAAGATTTCAGTGTCTTTCCGTGTGGTTTGCGAACCTAAAAAAATCTGTAATCAATTTTATTTCAGCTTTACTAATGAAATTTTAGCAGTAAACAGAAATTATAACTATGAAATGTATGCAAATTTAGATAAATTGTAACATGAACTTAGATTGTTAAAAACTTTGTGTTGTATTTGAATATTTAAATTGTTGACTACATTTTTTTGTAGGTAGAGCTTATACAGAGAATGGGGCTGTTGCCGTTCTTCTCTTTGTGGAACCTTGCATGTTGTACTTTGAGATCTAACAGGAAAGCTATCCACACAGTACTCCGCCTTAGATAGACTCCAAAGGTCAATTGTAAGCCTAGCATTCCTATTAAATTACAAGTGTATGATTCACCAAAATACTCGTCTAGCATTTTTGTGTGTGTGTGTGTACCGTGCAGGTAGACATGGTTAAGCACAGTTGTGGAATTAAAAATGAATGAAGTACATATCAGTAGCATATCGTTATTTTGTCTGTAGTGGGAAATAAATGTTTCAAATTTTTGTTTCTAGTTGAAAGAGGGTCGTAGAAATGTAAGTATTGTGTTATGTACAATAAGGAAAAAAATAAGTGAATAAAATATGAATGTAAGCAACAGCATTATATAAATTTAGGATAGAAAAAAAATTATGTATTGTTTTTATTTTGCTATAGTGTTTTGTTTTTAGCCTTACCTGAGAAATTCATCAGGCAATTAAATAGAAACGTCCGGTTTCACTTTTTTTGTTAGATGACATTTTAAGTCCATGAACGGTATAAGTAGGATAGTGACTTTAAATATGGTCATCCATTTGAACCGGAAAAGTGATTAGAAGCAAGTATTCATATTCATGGTATAAGTTTGCACAGCTTAGTGTAAAACTACTGAGACTACAGTTAAACTTCATGCTGTACTGGTAATACCGTCCATCTTCCTATGACTTATTCAGTACAATCTCAGGCATGATAGAGCACAAGGTAGAGGACCACCCTGCATGGGATTCCAGTCCATTGGATGACACACACACACACACACACACACACACACACACAGGTATCTTTGTGTTGACTCTCCATGCGTCTCTATGGAGAAAATTCTAATCCCAACATGAGGACCTTAACCCCTACCCAGCCCCAATCTTAACCATAAGTAACCAAACAAAACATGAGACTCTTGGCATCTTTAATTTTTCTGATTGCATTCACAGATCTTTGTGGGGACCTGAAAAATGGTCCCCACAATGTGAAAATAACAGGTTATTACATTGCGGGAAACATTTGGTCCCCACAATGTAATATAAACCTAACCCCCCCCCCCCCCCCAACCCACACATACACACACACAGACAGGGTAACTGAGGGATTTGACCCCCAGCACTGGAAGTGTACCTACTGAGCCTTCATCCCAAATTACACTGGGATATAAATTCATTAAAAGCTATTTATTTTTAAAAGTAAATTATTTGCTACTATATTTGTATTAACATTATTTTTGACTCTGTGAGAGCAGATTGAGCTGCAACAATAAATTTTATTTGAAAACAATATAAAATGAACTATATTTGTATGTCTGGAATATTACCTGTATGATTAGGACAGGGTGTTAAAATTTTTTTCAACTAGACTGTATTCAGCTGGTGACACATTGGCCTCATGACTCTAGGGTTAGGGGTGCAAATCCTGCCTTGTCAAGCTTGCATGAATGCATTGGTGTGAATTGGTGGTGTTACATTCCCGATAGTGAAGTGTATGCCCTGGTGTGGATTAGTCAAGAGATGATAGAAAATGGGTTGATAGAAAGGCAACTGCAGTTAAGGGTTTGGGAAGAATGGGCTGTGGAATGCTTTCTAGTTTAAATTATCTGATTACTGATGCAGACTGAATTGTTTGATATTTTAATACCTGTGTTAGATTTTTCCCCTGTACTGCTCAATCAGTGCTGGGTCCTGGCAAGTCTCTAGATCAGTTTTTCAAGAGAAGTATCTCAGTTACAAGACTTATCTTTTTTTTTCTTTCTTTTTCTTGGCATTGTCTGACTTATTTCTCTTGGGAAAAATTCAGTCTATGTTCTGGCAACATTTTCCCAATATAAAGAAAAAAACTGGTCATGCAACTTTTGATGCTTTTCATCAAAAATTCTCATCAGCTTCTGCAGTGCAGTGAGGTGGCGCAGTGGCTCTTTGGTTAGCACTGTTGCCTCATACCTCTGGGACTGGGGTTTGAGTCTTTGCCCAGTCTTTGCATGTGGAGTTTGCATGTTCTCCCTTTGTCGGCTTGGGGTTTCCACGGTCCAGAATCTTGCTAAGTTGAATTTGATTTGCCATATTGTCTGTGTGTGGGGGGGCATGTATATATTGCAGTGTGAGGATCAAATATCCCTGTAATGTGGTGATAACCTGTTATTCTGATGATGTGGGGACCATTATTTTGGTTTTCTAAAAATCTGCAACCAAAAAACTAAGAGAGCCAAAGCCAAACGTGTGTGTGTGTGTGTGTGTGTGTGTGTGTGTGTGCCTGCATTGGCTTATTCCTTGCCTTGTGCCTGTAGCTTCCAGCACATGACCCCTAGGACCCTGCATAGAAGGTTGATAGGGATTTCTCAGGTATTGCTTCTACCTGTATCTTTCTACAGTAACTACTTTATCTCAGTTATTAAGGCTTTGAGGACCACATGAGCACTTGTATAGAAGCAACAAATACTATGTATACTGCAACATGATCAAAGAGGAACGTTTTGAGTTTTGTGTGGGAGTCGTGTTTAAGGAAGAAAAAAAAAAGGTTTACGTAACAAAGCCAGCCCTCCTTTGCCTGGCCGCTTGGCTTATAGATGCACGCCACCCTGCTCCAAGCACACACACTTCAGTCACACTTCAGAATGAGTAGAGCATGAAGGGGTCTGGAGGCTGGTTGACTGTCTTGCTACCACTGTCCTGCTGTGTGTGTGTGTGTGTGTGTGTGTGTGTGTGTGTGTGTGTGTGGGTGCATGGCACTGTGTGTTTACATGGCAACCCACAGGCCCAGTTCACATGGCAACCAGTACATGGAGAAGGAGTAGGAGGAATGGAAGGGAGAATTATAGAGGAGGGGGTGTGAGAGAGCATTGAAATGCTTGGATATAGCAGAGCTGTTAGTCAGTAAAATGGGACGGGAGGCAGCATAAATGAATAATCAGCATAAAGAATGCAATATACATAAAGACGGAGCGTAGCTACATAGAGAGACATCATTTGCTGCTGCCATAACGCAGTGTCATGGGGAAACCTCTTACCCATCTGTTGTTTTTGAGACATGTCATCAGAAACTTTTCAGAGCTAGTTCACAATGCACGGAAAAGTTCAAGACCCATAACAAGACAAAGCTAATTCACTAAAACTAACCTATTCTTACCAGATCCTAATTTCCAGGGAACTGAAAAACAGATTTTTTTTCTTGCAAGGGGAATCAAAAATATGATTGCAGAGCAGTGAGCAACTAGAATCCTGTTGTTTTAAAATGATCTACTATAGAAGCCTGTTATGTAAGTGCCGCATGACACACAACTGGTGCCAGTTAGTTAGCGGGCGTTGGTGCAGGTATTTATTATGGGCAGAACATTGTGGACACCGGTTAACGTATGCTGCCATGCCATAGCTCGAAACATCCCTCTATTGCAGGGGTGGGCAATCTTATCCGCAAAGGGCCGGTGTATATACAGGTTTTTGGGATAACCTTTCGGTCAGTTGTTCAAACCCAGGTGCGAGAACTCTTCAGCTAATTAGTCCTCTAATTAGTCATCTAATAAGGAAGTTGCAGCAAAAACCCGCATACAGTGGCCCTTTCTGGATAAGATTGCCCATCCTTACTCTAGAGTCAAGGCACACCTGTAAATTTTGGTTTGTAATTGTCAAGTAATTAAAATCTCTGATGGTTGACGATACACAGACTCCATGTAATTAGGACCTATGTCCAAACGGCCCCTTTCAGATTATTATTTTCTAGTATAGATGGTGTGTGTGTCTGTGTCTGTGTGTGTGGAAGGAATATGTAGACCCAGAGAGAGCAAGCAGTCATTGACTTATGGAAAGAAGACAAGGGTGAAGTGGTTTCATACCATCCAGACTGTTTAACATACATGCTCTCAGGAAATCTGAGAATAGCATAATGTGCTGTTATTTATAAAGCACTAGTATCCTCTGGAAGAGCGCAAGCTCTATTTTGTTGACCTCTGACTGTAGAGCTGCAAGCTGACCTAGATAACACTGGATACGTGGTGGTCATGTATGGGCGAGTAAAAGTAGCAACACTGTGGACAGAGCATAGTATCAAGGATCATGAAACGGACATAAATACTTTATCATAAAAACTTCACTGGTGTTCATCTATAAGTTATGCAGGTGTTTGATTGAGAGTAAGATATTTAAGCACATTAAATATAATAGGATATGTTGTGCAGTGATGCAGCATCACTGTGGAAGCATAGTGTAGCATTCAGACATTCCTTTAGACTCCTCACCTGCTGAGTGATAATGAGCATAATATTTAAATTTATCTGAAAACGATATGTCCATCCATCCATCCATCCATCGTCCAACTCCTCATTCAGTACAGGGTCATGGGGGAGGGCATGGAGCCAATCCCAGGCAGCATAGGACACAAGATATTTAATAAGCAATATACGGTTAATTACCACTATAATCTGTTTTTCACACAAAGCTTAATAAAATTCTACCGGGACCTTGATTTACATAAGTATCTTACTGTGTCATTGTTTCTCTTCTTGATGTTCTCTATAAAATATTTAATATTGTTTTCCAACTTTTTGGCCTGTTTTTTAATCTCATTTTAATGATTTTCAAAATGAAATCCAAAAAACTGCTTCATAGAAAACCAGTTCAGGCAGTTCTTAATCAGTCTTCATCACATTGCACTGTGCAGGAGAGTTAGCGCTAAATCACAGATGTATATAGGATGCTTATGCAATGACCTGTGAAAATACTAAAGCTTACTCATCTTCCTTCCTCAAGCAGAGTGTTGCCTGTAAATTCCACAATTTCTTAACCCTAAATCATATCTTTTGGTAATGTAGTTCACTTGGACACTTTCATGTTCACCTATAAACCCATCCATTAATTTATTGAAAAAGGAATTTTCTCATTTTTTAATATGAGATAAAATTATTTACTCATAAATAATATTCAAATAATATTTTGAATAATATTAATTTTGTATGGCATCAAAGCAGAGGAAATTATTAAATGAAAATATGTCAAATGCATCTATAGTAACATAGCTGTCATTAAACTATTTGAACAATGTTCATTATATATTTTAAATAACAAGCAATGCATTTAGCATTTATGTTTCTTATTCGCTCATTTCCAAGAGAAACGAATGGGAGAATAGACAGATGGACGAAGGAGAGGAATAGACACTGAGTGCCTGCTCTGTTCATCCAGAGTCGCAGCAGCCCACGCAGCCTGTGAACAGCCTCCAAAAGTTCCCTTTTGCATTTATCAAACACATAAACAAATTCAGTGTCTTTTACAGGTTAAGACACATCCAGCAAGCACCATGGTTTCCTTACGACCACTGGAATGTTATGGCAAGGAGAAGCCCTGATTGTGGCCATAATTGTAACCTCCATTTCTGAATTTCCTGCCCATTGCTTTGATTTTAGCATTTTGCATTTAGCTTCTTTCAGTAAGAATCTCATTTGCAGCAGCTGCCTCTTCACTCTCCTCTCTCCTCTCTGTATCCCTCCCCCTCCGGGGGGTTCTGTCACCACAGCCACTCAACAGTGCGTCTCCCAGGCAACGCTAGGGAAAAAGAGGTTGAAAATATGCACACAATATCCTCGCAGGAATACACAACAGACACACTGCAGTCTTTCCACGTGACTGCAGAAGATGTCCAACTAGAAATGATACAATAATTCCAGGGCACTGCGGTGTGATCTATTTAATTTTTAGTATGACACTAATTAATGCAGTATTAAGGTGGTTGTTTAAATAGGCGATGTAAAAAACATTTGGACATTTGGCTACTTGAAGGTATATGTGTCAGAATAAAAAAGCGTAGAGATGAAAGTATTTGTTTTTAATTATGTTTGTATATTATTTCTTTCTACTTTGTATCTTGGGAGGAACCCATATTTGTCTAGGTCACCAGGAAGCAAGTTAGTATTTCTTTCGTTTTACATTTATATCTAGACATAACTTGCCTTAAAGTGAAGTATTTAATTATGTTATGCAAAAATGTTTTATTGTGTTTATAAAATGCATGTCATGGTTAAGGTGGCACAGTGGTTCTGTGGTTGGCTCTGTCACTTTACTCCTAGGCTGGAGGTCTGATTTCTGCCTGTGCTGTGTGTATGGAGTTTCCATGCTGTCTGTGTGTCACGTGTGTTTCTTTCTGCAGTCCTAAGACACGCACTTGGCCTATAAGGCATCCCTTAATTGTGTGTATGTGTATTTATCCTTTGATAGACTCTCACCTCAGCCTGGGTAAATCCTTGCTACGTGCTCATTGGTGTCTGGAATTTGGCTCCAGCTTCCCCTGTGATCCCGACCAGGATAAGTGATTGAAAAAATGGAGAATATAGGCCTGTGTATAACAATTTGCTGAGAAAAATCCTGTCTGATCAGTCCCTATGATTGCATTTGTTTGAATACTCTTCCTTCCAACATTTACCGTAAATCCTTCCGTTTCCAAGCAAGGAATATCAGCTTTTAATCACAAGCTAAGTGAGTGTACGGGAAAAACGTAGACACGCCTGAACTTGCAACTGTCTCCTAGCAAAGAGAAAAATTAATGCATAAACCACAGTAGCCCTCTCAGTTTATGTAGTGATTTACAACATTTAATACAGCATATTTAGCTTGTACTGGGGGTTTGTTCATATTTTTATTGATTGCCTGACAACTTTTTTTTGTTTTTATAAATTGCAGGCAAGTGTACATCATTTGGTCACAATGTTTATGGCATGTTACAGGGGGTAAACTGTCACCCCCTATGGTCCTGCAGTTGGAGGAGGATTGGGGTTTTCATACACAATATAAAAATGTAGGTGCAAGTTTTGGTTTGAGGAAGACTTGTAATTAGCTAGAGTAAAGCTTGGTTCATTATTGAAAGTGTACATCACTCAGAACCAGAAACTTGTCAAATGTTTGCAAATGCATTTCTAAGATATTTGAAAATTATATTCAAAATCTGGATGCCACAAGATCTGATCCACTTTTATTGAAAGAAATACTTGTGTGAGTAAATACTTATATCAGTAGCGTCTTTATACATCAACCAGAAATGTACTGATATTATTGTAGATGCCAGTGTTGTGTAAGAAGTTATTGATTCACTAATTAACCTTGATTTAGCTCTGAAGTTGACTGAGATGTGCATATAAAATCCCAATAGAACTTGAAATCCAGCATTGTTAATAACCTATGAATTTAATATATCTGAATTCCACATAAAAATGAACAATCAATTAGTCAAGTTCATTATTTTGAATAAAAGTTTTGGCTTAGGAGAAAATGGAGGTATATCCTACAACTTTTAAGGATCAAGGATTAAGCACTCCCAGCCCTGGCTCTCAAATTAACATTACTGTTATAATATTGGACCTACAGTGTTAAAATATCAGTATACAGTTTAAACAGATTTATATTTTTGATCCAGCTTTTATTCACGTTGTCTACTTTTTCCAGTTCATAGAAATGTGTATTTTTCTATAGTATATTTCTGTGATCGACTCAATCACAGATTCAATAAATAATGAGAGCATAGAGTGTAAACAATTTCCACATTATTCTTTACATGTGCTAGATAAAATGCAAAGGGCGCGACAGCAAACGTGGCATACAGGTTTCTGATGAATTGCCTGAATATGATTCTTGTTGATTGCTGAAACAAAAAATGACACTAAATTATTAGTATTAGCTTTAACCTCTTTAGATCAATTGCATTGTAATATTAGTAGTGTGACGTGCTGTTTATATATTACATAAGTTTTGTCTGTTGGAAAATTGTACTGTATAGAAATATGTTAATAATGATACTAAAAACAATACTGTACAAATGAGCAATCTTTAATTACTATAACTTACTAACCTGATGAACTCTGACGTCAAGAATTATCACCTTGAAAAGAAGGATTTGTTGGGTCTTTTAAAGTTCTAAAAGAGTATTGCTAACTCATACTCTACCCATTCCCTCCCCCTCTCCTCTCTTCACGGTGTAGCAGAGATACTCCTGGATGACTTCATGCTGACACACCCCATCTTCCTGGCCCCTGACAGGTTCCAGCAGGTCCTCCTTCAGCAGTATCCTACTCAGTATGCAATGTTTGTCAGCGTGTGTGCGTGTCTGTCTGCCTGAATGTTTGCCTCTTCACTGTAGCTTTCTGTTTTGTATCTATTAAAGTTTGGGGGAAATTTGGTTTAGGAAATACCCTGTACCTCAGATATTGTTTACACTGCAGTATTAATGATTTCCAGAAATTTTCCAGAATTGATTTTATAAATTGTATAAATGTAAAAAGTAAAATGTTTTTGTCCTCTTTTTTAAATTTGTTTTTGCCTACATTCCTCCCAGTGAGGAAGTAAAACGTGCATCCGTGTGAAAATTTTAGAAATTCGTCACACAACAGCTTGCTTAAGTAGGCCAGCCTGTACGTCTGACGGGAAAGGTGTCAGGATAAATGAGAAAAGCAGCATTTTCCTGTTCCTCTCTGTATGTGTGCTACTCTTTACCCAACATCTAATATAATTTACTATATCCTTTCTGAAGGATACATGTACATTTTTTTTAGGAGTTAAAAACACGGTGCGGCTGTAATATTTATTTAAATGCAAGTGAATATGTGTTTTTTCCAGTTACACTTCATCTTGTTCTACCTGAGTGATTTGTACCTCCTGATTTTTTTTGTTTCTCTCCAGTTTTTAAGACCTTGAATAATCTATTAATTTCAGCCAAGAATCAAGGCTGTAATATGCAATGGATAACCATGGATTTGGGCCAAACCACTCTGGGGGGGCTGTTGATTCAGCATCGCTAAATACCCCACTGCATACAGAGCTGCTAAGGATGTGACATAATGCAGAGTAGCACTCATGATTCAGGCAAGATGTTTTAGGATTCAGTGATGGTGTTTCACCTTTTAAATAATGCCTAGAAAGTGGTATCCAGCAAACTAACTCACAGTGTGTTTGTTCATTTAGTTTCATAAAAAAATATTTAATAAACAGAAAAAAAGGAAAGTACTGCAGCAGGATTTACCTTAATAGCATCACAGATAAAATTGCAATTGCTCTCAGGAGCTGGTGTACATGAGAACAGTTATTTTTGTTATAGATATTTTTAAATGTCTGCCCATATTAACCAGAGTGAGTTGCACCCTTTCACTGACCAAGGAAAGCTTGTGCCAATGGAGTGTCTCATTTGTAGTGAAAATATCATCTGCCATAGTTCAATTTCACTAACATGGATGCATGTTTTTCCGCACAAATATTGAATAGTAATGAAGATAAGTGAAGCAAACAAGCTCCAAAAACCAATTTCAATTTAATTTTTCAATGTACAGGCATATATGACCTATTTTTCCTTGATTTTTACCAGTTGATCTGTTATAATATAAACCCTTATTTCCCATTAGGTTTCTTTTCTGGAAACCCATTTTGTAATATAGAAAAATTATTCCTTAAAAAATTGACACCAGAGTTGGTTGTTAATATAAATGTTTAACCCTGTCAAACATTTCTGAGCATTTTTGAAGTGCCTTAAAGCATAGCATTATCTTAACCATAAACTGTACCTGCACAGATCTAGGTCTTCATTAAATTATACATTTTGGGCATGTTAGCTAGTTGTGCCTTCATTTAAGTTGCATAATAGTAAAGTTAGAAACTTAGAATTTGCATTGCAGAAAGTACAATCATCTAAAATAAGAATAAAAAATATTTGGTTGGCCTATCACCTTGATAATTTGTGATTTGCTGCAGCCTATTTCAGTAGCCACACAACAAAAGGCAAAGTACACTTTGGGAGGGATGGAGGTAAATGGTATGCACACATGCACTCACACTTAAACACCAGATCACAGATGACAGTTTAGCTGAACCGCGATTTACACTATGGAGACTGCTTGGTAGCATTAAACCGAAAGTGAACACTGGTCAATTGATTGATTAAATATTAAAACATTGCTTTTTTTTTTTTTTTTAAGAAAATGAATAATTTATCCCTTATGTAATTATTAGTATAATTCATGTTACTAAAGTTAACTTTGTTAATATATTTATAGAAAAGCAGATGGATAGACAGCATCCCCTGGGTTGTGATGTTTGGCTCCTCTGGGTCTGTAGCTTCAATCAGATACTCGTGCACAGGATAACCTGCAACGCCTGTTTGCTTGACTTGCCATGCTATAGTATATTGTAAAAATGCCTGTGGGAAATGTCCATGCTGTTTCCATCCAGAAATTGGTGAAGGTCATTAATGTGGATGATCCAGGCATGTGGTCACAGCAGTAGATGATACGGTTTGCCCCATACAGCCGTTACAATCCCCTTTCTTCCAGAATGTGTTTCACATGCTTACCCTGGTTAATAACAGATCCATTACTTTTGTTACTGTAACAATGGATGACTACTGCTTCTGACTCTTACATACTTTTGTTATGCAATTTACCATGTGGGATCCAGCCAAGAAGTAGCCAGAAATTCTGTAAGATCACTTAGAGAAATGGTTCTGGACAGCGGAACATATTAGGGAAACTAAGTGATTTCACTGACCGTAACGGAGAATGGTAGCATGAAGGTATTATTAACACTTACTCTTTCAGTAATCTCTTAAGTGTGTCATGGTCTAGTGTAATTAAAGCTCCTTCAATATCTTCTCCCAACAAGTGTGCTGTCGTGTCAAATGCCGCCTTATGTGAAGCAAGCCATAACTTGAGAAGGATGTATTAATAATGGACCTCTCTGGGAACCCTTAGATTTTGGTCTTACTGGTCTTGGAACCACTGCATCAGAAACGTGATCTTATTCAACTGAGCAACCTTCAAACCAAGTTAAAATGGTCAGTAGCATCCAACAGTCCAAAGAGAATAATTGTATGACTGGTGATACATTTTTCTTTATGATATTGCTCTGTACATGAGTGTGCAATTCTAAATTATTATATCATCTTGATAAGTGTCATTTATGCAGCACTACAGAGATGTGCAAATGATACAGAAGCATTGTGCAACAAAGAGTTGCCATTGTATATATTTATTTGAGCACAAATCTGAGCAAAAGAACTACAACTTCAGTTAATCCAAATGTAGGGGGCTCACAGACAATTACTGCAACTCTTCATAAATCTAAACAAGTTGTTGCTTAACAGTCGTGCATTATAAAAAAATTTAAAAATCCAACTGGACCAGACATCTTATAAACATACTCCTTAGATATCAGTTCTGGGGCCCAGATACTCTTGCATTCCAGATATCTGTTGAAACAGTTCAAGTCCATGATAATACCTTTATAAGCCTTGATGGACTCTAACTCTCTGACTGCCTGCTGTTTCCCTGTCAGCTCAGATACCAACGCATCAGAATTACTGAATGTTAGGTTGCAGGAGAATGTCATGCAAAAACAGTGGTATAAACACACTTCCTTGGTCTCAGTTTTGATATTCCTCCTTATAGAAGGTGGAGAGGCAGACCCTATACTGTCCAATATTAAAGATGCTTAAAAGCAACCTGGGATCTCCCATTTTCCTCATTCTGACGATGCTGGAAAAAGCCTGCATGTTTAAATTGACATAACACTAATGCGAGCTCCCTGACTAGATGAAACCACCCTCTTGCGGTTCAAATCATTGTCACCATGTAGGAGTCCGTGGACTGTTTTGCCTTTATTTGCGTAGACACGCATCCTCAGACCTTTTACAAAAAGAAAACACCATCATATCTTAATCAGTGCATTTTTATTCATTTACATTAAGCAAATAAAACTTCTGAGGGCAGCCATGTAGGGATTTTCTTCAGAATAATTATCTATAATGAAAAGGACATGCAATGAATCTTAAATAATGAACTCTAATAAAAACACAATGGGTGTGTTATATAACATTATTGGACTTCTGCACATTTTTAATTATATATAAAATGCATGACGTTTCCCTTGCCGTTTTGATTTCACACAGGCAATTCTTCAATGATAAATTGTGAAATAAGACGCCTAATTGCTCTGTGGTTATTTTGATTCACTGGACTACTCTGTCAAGCTTTTCCACAAAATGAGTTTTTGTGCTGTGTTCCGTCCATTTTCTTGTTTATGAGAGAAAAGGGTGAGGCAAGAAAACGTGGGTGTTACGGGTGTGTCTCTGTGCCTGAACAGTTTGGGCATGGCTGTAATTACACCTTACATCTGGACATACTGTGTGTTTTTCATTCTTTGTGTGGCAGCTTACAGGATGTGTGTGTCTGTGTTTGCCTTTACCTGAGGAGTGTTCCTGAATGTAGTTTTGTGCAAAGCTCAAATTTGTTGTATCGTTTTAATAATTTAAGGCCTTTCATTAAGCTGTTTCAGGCTACTGATCATTGTTTGCTTTTTATGAAATGTATAATAACCCTATAGAAAAAAAACTTTGGATGTCCATAATGCAACACTTTTCGTTAAGGTGGCACCGCCTACTAGTCCAATGTGGGTTGGTGTTTTTGTAAAAATTTCTGTATTTGTCAGCCTCTTTGCCAAGCGCTACAGAAATTCAGCTTCTCCTTGACATTTGGGTCAGATTTGGGGCGGAGGGGAAGCAGGGGGAGACCTGGCCTGGCTGGGATGGGGTGGAGAGGAAACAGGCTGTCTTGAGTGTGGCCTTCCGCTACCTGGACACCTATCGAGACCTATTGCAGGAAGAGGGGGAGAAATCAAGCAACTTCCCCAAGGTACAGTTTACTATGTCACATACATTGATTTTTTTTTCATTACATAACTGTACTAAAATGCAAATCCTGTTCTTTTGTTAACAATCACACCAACTTATATACCAACCAACATACAAGCATGAGATATTGGATTCTGAACTGTATGATGCCATTTCAAAGCCTGTATTTCAAAGAATTTGTTTAAGTTTAGAGCAAGTAGCTTTGAAATCACGTGTTATGGTGTTTGTGCTATTAGTTACTCAAACTTGTACATTTTTGAAATGCTTTTTTTATCAGCATGTTTGCTTTGTTACGGGGGGGGGGGCTGTTAGGGTTGTCAAAGTCCAGGGAGTTACCTAACACTACGTGCAGCTAAAGATATCATTTTTGCAATGCTTTAATTTAGCCTTTTATATTTTATCGTGGTGAATGTACACAAAGAGTTTCCAGCATTGTGTTATGTACCTCTTTCTCTTTCAGGAGCTTTATTTATGTGCTGCCCAGGAGTTGAGCAGATATCCAGAGCTGGTAGAGGATGTGCTTAAACTGCAGCGTTGGACTGAAATTCTACAGAGTCAGTGAGTGAACATGCTCAGCACAACTAAGACTACCACTTCAGACATCACTATGCTCTGCTATTCATTGCTTGCCACTAAATGCATCAATACACACTATCAACACAATTGCTGCTGCAAAAGCTGTAGCCTATAAAGCCCTTTTAGCTGATTGCCAAGCATGTTTAGTTTTACCATTTCCCTCACCCCCAGCCAACTTCAGCTTGAGCTTTGAGCTTCAAAAGAGACACCCGAGCCAGCCCACTCTGTACAAAAAAAAATAAATGCTGCAGGCACTACAAGACAGTGGAAGCCACTGCAATAAAGGAATTCCCTACTGCACAGCATCAACAGGAAAAAAATCAGGGAATAACAGGCTTTCTACTGAGTAAGGTGCTGCTTGGAGCCCCACGCCCACATGCAGTAATTGTGAAAAGATCAGTATGTGTCAGCTCAGACTGCAGAAATGCTACTAAGCTTAATAGTTCAAAACTGTTTCAGCTCTGGATTACATGGTTAAAACAACACCAATCTTTTACTTGGAATTTAACCAACATGAGTGCCAGTTCAGATTCACACTCCAGTGTTAAAAACTCTTCATCTTAAAAGACTGCCAAACCCAAGGAAGCCACACAATTCAGCACTGCAGTACACAGACCACAATGGTGTAATATGGACTTGCAAAAATTAAAAATATACACAAATCATGTAGTGTTCCGCTTAGACAGCTCGATGGCTAGAAAAATCCTTGTTGGCACTGTTTCTAGAACGGAGGAAGACAAGGACAGCAAAAAGAAGCAGGTACGGCCACTGTTTCGACACTTCCGCCGCATTGACGCTTGCCTGCAGCCACGAGAAGCCTTTCGGGGTTCTGACGAAAGTGAGTAATCCATATGTTCTTTATTAGTAGCAACAAAAATCAAGGTGGAACAAAGGTTGTTAGCTTACAATAGATCTAGACAATTATATTTATTTTCTTACATTAAATGATGTTGGCAGACTAAATGATGGAGATTATAACATGAACACTCCAGTGTTAAATGAGAATGTTTTTAAGGAGCTGTTGAGGCAACTGCTGTGTGCTGTTAATCTATGGCCAGTGATTTTTTTTTGTCAGAAGACAATAGTTCTGGAAATGAATGTGAAAAGCATGTACTGCAGGCCTAAATGAGTCTTTTTTTTTTGTATAGTTTTCTGTAGGGTGTACATGCCAGACCACTCTTACGTGACCATCCGTAGCCGGCTGTCTTGCCGCGTGGGCGAGATCCTCGCTCTTGTGCAGGAGAAGCTGCAGTACAGTGAGGACCAACCCAGTCGCCCAGGAACCTTGATACTTGTGGCAGTAACATCCTCTGGAGGTAATATATGCAGGTTTATGGTTTCCTGCAAAAACTAGAATTAGTACCATAGTTTTAAATATCTATGTAAATGAGGGTGCATTCAGTGGACAGAAACCCCGTTTTATATCTCAATATTGTAAATAATTCTACTATATATATATATATATATATATATATATATATATACATATATACACACACACACACACAAACTTAAGTACCTAACACTAGTTAAAATTTACAAAAATATAAAACTCATCAGTTCTATATAGGATTAACCTAATACCATTTACAAATGTTTGTGTGCCTTTTTAGAGAAAGCTGTGTTCCGTCCTAGCGATGAGGCTGTCTTCACCACTTTAGGTGTCAATACCCACCTGTTTGCCTGTGAGCCACATGAACTGGAAACCCTGGTGAGACATATAATGGTGTTTGCTGGGGTATGAATTTTAGAGGAGCAAAGAACAATTGGGGCAGGTGTAGATAATGAGAAATTGCAGGGGCCATTTCATATCATCTGCATGGTCGGGAAATGTTGAAAACGGCTTTGTTCCCTGTTGGTTTGTCTCTGTCCTGCTGGCACACAATTATTTTAATTATTTGAAGTAAAATTGAGTGATATACCTGTCATAACTGGCAATGAAGTACAGATGCTCTTTGTTTTACGATAGTTCAATTTCCGGTATATCTTGACTTTACAATGGTGCAGCTAGGATGCACATTCAGTAGTCATCAGATTCAGAATCTTGATCTGTTCATGGGGTGGTGCAATGTTGCACGATACCTTCTTGTGAGAGCAAGCGATGGCAGCATCCATCCAGCTGCGTGTTCAGCCTCTATAGCAATCACAATTGTAAACATCTAAAATAGTGTTTAATGACATTGTGCTTTTTTTTAAAAAAACAAATTTTCCCAAGTCTATTATATCTACTAAATGCCCAAGTGTGTCCTACCGTATCATATTCATATTCTACTTCTGATATCTTCAGCTTATAATGGGTTCATTGGAACATGACTACATCGTAAGTCAAGGAGCAGCTGTTCTGACAGTGTTGTTTTTTTTTAATTGTTGCAATCATGTATAGGAGGATTTAACATAATAATAAAACGTATAGTGATACTGAGCCAGAAAAAAAATATGGAGGAATACAAAGTACATTAATGCAGAAACTTGTGGTTCTAGTTGTGTTTTTGCTTTGTTTCTTCTCGGCTTTCAGTTCTTGATCTGTTTTGTGTCATAGCTTCCATTGCCAGAGGAAATTCACTGGACTCCCGGGGACAGTAAGCTGCATGACATGAGTGCAGAGGAAGTGGCCAATCAGCTGGTTGCATTTGACTGGGAGCTCTTCAGCTGTGTGCATGAGGTCAGAAGGCAAAACAGAAACTGATAGGGAGGGACACACTGGCACATGTTTGTAGGTTACTATTCTTTATTCTGGGGGGATAATTTGGTGCCTCAGCTGAGATGTATAGGTTTTCAGTTTGAGTTTTCACTGGTGGGTCATATTAACTGTTAATTTAAAAGAGGGTTTATTTTTATTCTCATTTGGACAGGTGGAGTTTGTGTGCTATGTATTCCATGGTGAACAAGCTCGCTGGCGCCCCCTTAACTTGGAGCTAGTACTGCAGCGCTGCAGTGAAGTGCAGCACTGGATCGCCACTGAAATCCTTCAGTGTCAGTCTCTTCCTAAGAGGGTGCAGCTGTTGCGGAAGTTTATCAAGATGGCAGCACTGTAAGTAAATGTTTGTGCCACTGTATTTGTCTGTGTGTGACCCTGTAGGTAGGCAGAAAATAAAGGCACCAGGCGTGATGCTTGTTTGTGCTGATTTATATACAAGAATTTTGAAAATGTTATGAATTATACCCGCAACCAAGTGTAGTTAAAAATAAATAGCCCTTTTTCACTGAGCAGGAGCAAGGCTGAAACATGGCTAGTGGCTTAGTATGTATTCTGTTTATCCACTACAGACTTGTAATTGTTCATAAAATTTATTACGTACATGAAGTATATCTAAAGAACCTGGAGCAATGTAAATTAAAGAAGTCATTTAAATTTTCTTATTTTTGTTTTTGATATTTTTGTATTAATTTATATTTAAACAATGTCATTAACTGAAAATATTATAGGTTATTAAATATAAAATTAAAGTCACATGGTGATTAAGTGTAGGCCTAATTTAAGTACCTGATTAGTTGCTGTGAAGCACAAATCTCACAGCATGTCGTGCAAATGCCATTAGATAAAATGAAGAGACAAAAACTCAAAATACAACCACGTGCAGAAACTGTAATATAACTGGATAATGCCCTGTGCCACACAGTTAATATTATCCAGGAATGGTTCATGAACTTGACAGTGAATGCTGCTTGATACAGTGACCAAGTCTCATTCCAATTGAACATTTGTGAAATGAGATGGAATGAGCTATTTAGAGCAAAGATCCACTATCAGTCAGCTCAACGTAGCTGTTGGTCCAGCATTCCAAGTCTTAATCAATCAGTAGAAATTTAACTCTAAAAAGGACATGTCCCCCATTACTGTAAGTTAATATAGCTGATGGTACCCTTTTGGTTTGCATAAATAAGCATTCATGTGTTTTCAGGTGCAAGCAACAGCAGAATCTGTTGTCCTTCCTTGCCATAGTTCTTGGGCTGGACAATCCGGCTGTGAGTCGGCTTCGCCTGACTTGGGAGGTAAACGTTGATGGTGTTATGTGATGCTTCTTGAATGCGTGGTGATGACATTGAAATCCAGCAGAGTGGTGCTTCACTTCCTCAGTGAATCGATACATTAACGAAATGTTTTGAGCGTTATCATTCTGAAAAGCATAAATGCTGCTGACAGAAATTTAATGTTTGGTGCTCGAGACCAGAACATTTTGGATGTTAATTGCCATAGAAGCACTGCAGGACTCCTAAAATAGTAGAAATGACATAATCTGATAAACTAACACCCATAGCACTATAGAAATATGTGATTCAGATGTCAATATAGTGATTATGTTCTCTGCTGTGATAAATACATTACTTGAGGTTTTTTTTTGTATACAGTATAGACAGTATAGTCTTGCTGATCGAATCGTCTTTTTTAGGGGCTGCCTGGAAAGTTCAAGAAGCAGTTCCAGCAGTTCGAAAGCATTGCAGTTGAGTATCGATAAATGGAAGCGGTGAAGACAGGATCCTGGTTCTGTGGACATGATTGTGTAGTTGACTGGTGCATTTTTTCTGTCAGGATCCATCTAGAAATCACAAATCCTACCGGGAGTTAGTGACAAGTCTTCGCCCACCGCTAATCCCTTTCACGCCATTGCTGCTGAAAGGTGAGTATTTTTATATATGGATATAATTATATTATACCACGGTGATTTTAAAAGTTACAAGAAAAAGAATTTGCTAAATACCATTAGCTGCAATTGCTTTCTAGCTACACTTTACTGTGAAAGTTGAAAATCTCTTTGCTCAAAGGATCAGGGTTTTCCTAGAGAGGATAGGGTTAATGAACAGCAGCAGCTCTGATATCGGAAGGTTAAACGAGTAAGTTGCGTACGTGTGTAAGCGTGGTATCAGAATCGGTGTGTAAAAAGACGTACATCCCAACAGTAGCACAAGAAAGCTGCAGTTCAGGCCTGCTCTGTCATTCTCACACAGCTGCTCTCCAGATGTGCTCTCTTAAATATCCCCAGCCAACCACCAACGCTGAAAAAATCTAGTAGCTTTCTAAGTGAACCATACCTAAAGGCTCAGCCCTTGTGTTTAATATCCTTCCCTAATCACCTTCATTTTAATGAACACTTAGTAGCTCCAGTTCCTTGTATGATGGGGCTGACAAAGACACGGATTAGGCATTTGGGGGAACAGTGTTTATCTCCCTATACATGTAAATATTTCTGCAGACATGGGGTTGATAATGGTGTATTTGCATAATACCTAGGTGTACATATATTTTGAAACAGTGTTTGGTCCTGAATTGAGACTTAGTTGTTCACCTGTTACGCAAACCTTCAATTCTGAAATAATGGTTGAGAATCATTTTGCTTACTGTTGTAAGTAGAGAATGCATGCCTACGATACAGCACTGAAATGCTCAAACTCTGTGGTGTTAAGTCTCTGTTCCCTTCTGCCTTTCTATTAAACACTTTCAAATGACAAATTGACTCAAACACATTAGGGTTCATTAGCAGCAGACAAGCTGAACTATGACCTGGAACAGAACTGGCAGAGGTCTTTAGGCTAGACGGACAGACAGGCAAACATTGTGCTTTTACGATGCTTGAACTACTTCTCCAACCCTTTTGCAGTGAAAAATGTTGTAAATGTTTTCTAGTAAATATTCTTCCAGATCTAACCGAAAATAAACCATTGCTTTCATTTCCCAGTTTCTATACACCCCAAAGTTAATTTTTATTATTTTGAGAAGCTCTAATGTATCCAACACAAATTCTAAAACACATATTTTGGGCTTGGTGAATTAATTAGCACACAAATGTAACGGGTATTGGCCAGATGGCATGAAAGCTGAACTAAGGTATGTATATTTAATGTGAAAAATACCCTGGCTTTAGTTAGATGTTACATAGTTCAGCCACGGTCATGTGCACCAGTAAGGAAACTCTGTGTAAATAACAGCATAACTCTCTTTTATGTTTGAATTTTCCTTTAATCTTTTGTTTCTCAGATCTGACCTTCCTTCATGAGAGCTGCAAGACCTTCCATGGCGAACTGGTCAATTTTGAGAAGATGGTAAGTTGTTATTTAACCCAGAATCAACACCCCTGTATTAGATCACTAGCTGTTATACATCTCAGAAATGCAACTTGAATTTGCATTTAGTATAATCTACTGTGTTAGTCATATATTTTTTTAGTTCTTAGCCCTTTTCAAACACTACACATTTTATTTTCTTAAGCACAAAGTGGCTGAGATGGTGCGGGGTATCAGGAGGTATCGGAGCGGCCAGCTGCGTAAGTTTCACTTTTATCTTCCTCTTTCATTACATTATTTTCATATTTTTTCCCAAAGCAACATACAAACGAGGCAAATAGAACATTACAAAAATACAGCTGTCGAGGAGCCAGTCATCAGATACAGAAATGGCAGAAAACAAAACATACAAATAGATCAAAATCAAATGTATCAAATACGAGACATGCAAGCATTGTGAAGACCATTGTCAAAGTGAAGAGAACAGAACAGTGAAAGAAACCACTCCTCTCACCCCTCCTTACAGAGGATTTATATTTTTAAAAGCAGACACTTTCAACCTACCTCACCCATCAGTACAGTACAGTCCTCAGGCGATTTAGTCAGATGGTGAACTTCAAAATGAACAGAACTTCAGTGGCACATTCAATGCCTTTTGATATTACGGAAATCTGGAAATGAAAAAGTGTCATTCAAGTTAAGGAGAATAGTAACTGATACAATTCTTTGTTAATATTATGTAGAGTCAAATTGCTCTGATGTTACTACAATTTACCCACTCTGCCTTTCTTCAAAAAAATGCAAAATGCGCATGAAGACTGACCTATTTTAGATCTCTCACCCAAAATTACTTTCATGACACTGTAAATTTACAGTTTGCAGCTATTTAAAGTTACCTTTTAAAATTTCCCCCCATTTAATGACAGCAAGGTCTTGTAGTTAAGAATTAGTTAAGAAAGAGTTAAGAATTGTTCTGAAAGCTCCCCCTGGTGGTTATATTTTGTCAGTGTGGCTTATTTTAATGAATTTTCTCTCTGCAGTTGTTGATGTGGAACCATCCCCCTCCCATCTTCAGACCAAGGCTTACGTGCGTCAGTTGCAAGTAATTGACAATCAAAACCTGCTGTTTGACATGTCCTGTAAGCTGGAACCTAAAGAGTGTTAAATGCACTACCCGATGCACACTGGGGTTTCACATATATTTTAACACAATGCTATATAGTTGTCTATTGTATGGGACCCATTTTGTTTGCTTTTTCCTGAAGCTATATGTGTTTAGATGTATAAAAATCTTATCATGAATTGAAGCAGGTTTTGGAAGAGAAGGAGGAATGTATTTGATTGGGAAGTGTACAGTTATATTAATAATTTTCTCCATATTCATGTTAGGAGACCTGCTTTATTTTTAATGCTACACAACTGAAAAGAATTAGCAAAGGAAAAATACCGCTAATATTATATAATGTCTGACAATTGACTCCACTTTGTTTGACTACTTGGATTTGGTAACTAAAATCTTCTAGGCACTCTGTCGTCTGAATTGCTCAGTACTGGTAGAGGCGCTGCCTCGGAAGAAAGACAATCATTTTCATATGGGCACTTACCATCACCAGTTACACACGACCATGAGTGGGCTCCAGAAAAGTGGAAGTATTTTTGTCAGTGGTGAAATGCACTTAACACTTCCTGCACTGGGACCTTGTGGAGGGTTACACGTGCTGCCTGTATCATAAATCTGTATATAATTGTAAATAGTTAATAGACAGGAAACTCTATTTTATGTATGAGCCAAGAGATGGTCCTATAAAAGAGAATTTGTTTTGTAAATTTGATAACAGTGTACAGTTAAAGCTGTGTACAAAATGAAGGCTGCTGAGGTTGAGGAATTGTATAGATTCTTTAATTTTTTTGTTGTTTTTGAAGAATTTGTTCTTGTTTTTGTAAAGAAGTCAATCTTCATTCTTGATAAATTGTTGTATTAAGCCTGGCCTCTAATAGAAATGCAGCTAGCAGGCTGTCTGCATGAAAGAGCTTCGAATTCTGGCTGTGGACATTATGCCCTAAATAAAGCCTGTTCTGATGAATATGTCTGCTTACTGACACCACCTGTGCTGACACTGTGTGCTTTGTTAAGCAACAGGCCAATATGAACGTGTCCTTAAAGGTCTTAATAATAATTTATGATGGGCGACACAGGGTACAAGCAGGACGACACAGGGTATCAGGAGGGCAACACAGGATACAAGCAGGACGACACAGGGTACCAGGAGGGCAACACAGGGTACAAGCAGGACGACACAGGGTACCAGGAGGGCAACACAGGGTACAAGCAGGACGACGCAGGGTACCAGCAGGAGGGCAACACAGGGTACCAGCAAGGCGACGCAGGGTACCAG
>JAODJW010000094.1:28722889-28765556 GCA_026777045.1 Hyperopisus bebe
GTTTATTTTTAATTTAATGAATGATGCATTAAAATATTACTGTGTATGTGAATAATACCTATAGACAAATAATAAACGTAATTATCAAAACAAATAACTAAATTCTTCTTTGCAACGACATTTATTTAATGCAACGAGGCAGAGGAGAACATAGACGACCACTACATTTCTAGACATTTTCCAGACTTATAGTTTGAATTGTGTACATAAATAATTAAGTGAATTTTTCCTTTTTTTGTTCTAAAAGCCTGCAACATTAATCCAAACCAAGACTTCCTCTGCTGTCTAGTTTGCCAAACTGGTATATTATCAGTGACATATCTGTCTCATGCAAATTGTGAGATACATATTTGCATGTGTACCTTTTTGTCTTTGTAGTTTTATGAACTTTCCACGAAATTGACTCTATATTTAAGGTTGTGACTCTATCATATTAAGTAACAAAATGTGATGAGATATTCAGAAACCATTTGAAAACAAATTCTGACGTTACACTGTTTCACCAGGCAAATACTAACCCGCCAAAACTGAACCGCGATGAAGCTAAAGGCAGAGATGCTCTGCTATCAGACATATGCAAAGGGGCCAAGCTGAAGAAGGTTGCTGTTGTCAATGATAGGAGTGCACCAGTTATTGAGAGTAAGTCTTTTCTGAGGTAGAACGGTGACGTCTCATTTGAGAAGGTGGTTCCTCAAATGAGTTGGTTTTACTGGTTTAAGCAGTTGTGTGACACCATTTTGGTTGTTAAAATTTAGATGGTGTAGAGCTCATTTTTTAAAAAGTTTTTTGAATGCAAGTGTACAGCTTTTCAAAGCTGCTTTGGCGTAGTTGAAATCTTGTGCAACCTCCTAAAAGCAAAATTGTCCGGTAGTATATTTTTATAGATGGCTGCTAACCTTCAATATAACATTAGTTGTATACTGCTGCACTTAATGTTGATCTGGTGAGGCTTTTCTTACATGTGGTCTGTATTGGTATTGAATAAATGAAAAACGTCATGGAAATGGTCGTCAGTTAAGTATTAGAAAACTTTAATGACTGCAGAACCAAAGGGAGGAGGTGGTGGCAGTGCTGGTGGGAGTGGAGCTGGACCGGCAGCCGGGAAGCCAATGGGGGGCTTATTCCAGGGAGGAGTCCCTAAACTTCGACCAGTAGGAGGCAAGACAGCATTGTGTTTATATGTTTCTATATTATATATATATATTTTATGTTTAATTTTTACACCATACTTTTTGCAGAATTGCTGTTTCTGGTATATAGTACTTTTGAAACTGATTTGCAGTAATCAGTCTAGTAAATATGCTTTATTACTATTTGTTCATTTCTGCAACCCTAAATTGGCAGTGATGTTGTTGGGTTTATCATGCTGTTTCTTTACTCTTTGTTCTCTGTGCTTTTCAGCACTACAGCCACCTGGGTCCAAACCTTCTGCTCCCCGCCCAAATGTGAGCAGCTCTTCTTCTGGTTCCGGGCGACAGGCTGACAGTGAGATCTCCAGCTTGCGGGCCTCTCCTCCAGAGCCTCCCCGCTCCCACAGGCCCTCTCTCCCTGATATATCCCGGCCGCCAAGTACTAGCAGCAATTCTGGGGGGATGAAACACAGTTCCTCAGCTCCACCCCCACCCCCACCTGTAAACCGTCGGGGCAACGCACCTCCCGCTCCCCAGCAGAAGGCTACTGCTACCTCCTATAACAGGGAAAAGCCGCTCCCTCCCACCCCTGGACACAGAGCGCCTCCTATGTCAGGCCGGGATGCTGCTCCGCCTCCACCAGTGAAACCTCCTCCATCCCCACTCAACTCTTCCCGACCCACGAGTGGAGTGGGCTCCACCTCCCTCGCACCACCACCTCCACCCTATCGGCAGCCCCCTGGGGTCCCTAATGGCCCATCCAGCCCTAGCAATGAGGCAGCTCCTGAGCTTCCACAGAGACATAATTCCTTGCACAAAAAGATACCTTCCAGCACCCAGCCCCGAGCCCAGGCACCTCCTCCACCACCTTCTCCATCTACTCAGAGCAGCCGACCTCCCCCGCCAGCCCGAGAACCACCGGGCCGTGGAGCAGGTACAGTTCTAATCACGATTATGTCTTAAATCCACAGTAGATGTTTGATTATTTTGATTGAGAGCACTTCAATTGGAAGTTATTTTTTATTACTAACTAGTGAAATATAGTGACGAATCAGTGACACTCTTCACTCAACATGTAAGATATGCACTTGATGGTTTTAAGGAAGACCTACATGGCTAATCTAGAAGACAAACAAGGAAACTTGTTTGATGGACTATAAATATATTTTGTAGTTAGTAAACCAAATACACAATTAGAGAGATCCCGTATCCTAAACGATTGATCCTAATTGGAAACATAAAGATTGATATGTTAGCAAATGTGTTCGGAATTTATTTCTTCAGAATAACCTATTAAAGATGCAAATACAAGTTTAAAATGGACAACTGTTTGCCTGTTCTCAGCCTTGCTTATTCAAATATGTTTTCTAGGAAGTATATAACAGTTTAAAGTGACAGACTTCTATTCACCCACACTCATCCCATTCACATTCTTGCTGACATTCATTTTAAGATGAAACGATAAATAAAAGCATAATAAAAATGAATGTGCTACAATAGTGCTGTCATAAACATTTACGAAGCAAAAATAGAATGGTCACTGCTGTATTTTTGCTGTGCTACTTGTTCAGTTGTATGAATTGCAGACATATCACTTTCATAGGAGACCATTTTCACTATCATTTATAAGCTTTGTTTATTAAAATTGGATTCTTCTCCATCGTAAATCGTCACACAACTGTGAGAGGGAGAATCATTATAGCCTGTGCAGAATTTGCATTGTATCTTTTTAATTTGTGGTTCAACCATTGGACAGAGTCTTCTCTGCAGCACCCTGCCATAAGGTTCCCCAGGGAAGCAGTAGTTCGAACACAGTTGGGACCACCTGCTCTGTTTCCCAGGCCTGAGGTTCTTGGTCTTCCATCAAACATTAAGGACGTTTGCCAGCCATGGAACTCCAACAATATCCAGTACCTTTAACATCTTTGGACAGATTTCACGTACCATACACTTTTTTTACCTTGGAGGCATCTTCAGTTGCAGTGATAGAAATTCTGGTTGATCTCAGTCTGCCGATGTCCATACGAGGCCTTAGGCTTATAAACTACAACAACTGAGGCCTTCAATACAGTGCACTCAAATTCAATGTCCCTGGATTCTCTTGACACACAAGTTATGGAGATATAGGAGTCTCACGTCTCACTCGAACTTTCTCAGAAAACACAACTCATCCTGTGTGCCAAATCCAACTGAAATTATGGTCAATCGTTCGCTCTGATCTTCGCTTCAAAATGCACCTAAGTGAGATGACCAAGTTACAGCGTCAGTCACTGATCTTTGACCTCAGATGCTCTGGTACCAAGTACACTTAGGAGCAGCCTTGTGTTTGCCCTTGGTGTTTGTTTCAGACAGTCTATAGCTTGCACAGAATTACAACAACAACTCGATGCTTGGGTTTAGATCTATGATATCATTATTTCCATTCAGAACCCTCCAGGTATCTCCATTCTCCAGTTGCGCATTGAAGTCACCCACTATGAAGAGTCTGAAAGATTACCCTTTTGAACACTTTCTCTTAAGTAATCAGGATCTTACTATACTTCAAAAAAAGAAATCCTGCAACTCAGTCACATGGAGCCAATGTTCACCAAGGAATGAATGGCGCAGTTCTGGGACTTGTGTTCACACATCCATCTGCGAGGTCCTTCACCTGAGAGGACTCTTTATGCTTCTTGGACTCGGCCCCCTACCCGCCAGAGATCACATGGACACACTTCCAAATCTGTTATCCGCTGCCAAAATCTGATGCATCTGGTGCCTTCCCTCTCATGCTTGGCACCCAGCTGGCATTGCCCTTGCACCTTGTAGATGATGCCCTCACAAGATATCTCCTCATAGCCATTGCTCAGGTAGTCACCCTCAACACCCTCATCTGGATCTATGTCCTGGCAGCTTTGGTCCAGACAGGGTGGCCTCAAGCTCCAAATAACATAGCCCTATGGATCATAGATGCCTTTACAAAGAGATGCAATGCTTCCATTCATTGTGTTTTATATTGACAATTTAAGATTTCTGCCCATTATTGCAAAGGAAAATTTATGTCTTTGTTTCTGAGTGTCTTGTGAAATACATTATATTTCAGTTGTGTTTTATTTGGGCAGTTCTCTTTGTGATAACCAGTCATCTTTATTTTTTGCAAGATTTTTTTGCACATTTTTTTTAACAACTCTGCAGCAGTATTGAACAGAACTTTGTTTTTGCTAATGGCTCCATCTATCTTTCTGAATGACCTGAAGACATTTTTTTAGCGTCTTGAACTTCACAATATTATTTTCTTTTATTCATCAGGTTGAACAGCGCAAGAAGTGAAACGAATCTATGAAATTATCTAATTTCGTTCTTTGTGAAACCTGCTTCTCTTTAGCCAAGCAGATTTCTGGCAGCCCAGAGACATGCAGTTAGGTTAATTGATATGTCTGAAATGCCCTTAGTGTGTTAGTTCAAGGTTTTGTTTCAACCAACCACTTATATTAGGGGTTGCAGTCACAGAGTACTCAACTGGTTGGTTGAAACAAAATCTTGGTCTGGATTTGTACTTTCTGGACCTGAATTATTACCTTTGCATCATTGATGGACATATATATTCCCATTTGAACCCTTTTTGTGTTTTGTTTGTGTAGCTCCTCCAGTGCCCCCTCCTGTGATGAGGAATGGTGGCCGGGATGCCCCCCCTCCTCCCCCGCCATACAGAATGCATGGCACTGCTGCTCCCACCCCTACTGAGCCTCTTAACCGAGGAAAGCCCCCACCACCCCCTTCACGAACCCCTGCTGGGCCCCCACCACCTCCACCACCCATTCGCAACGGACATACTTCCATCTCCAAGTCCTTCATAGGTAAGAGGATCAGATAATCAATTTTTATGCAGTTCTACCACTGATACAAGAACTTTTGCTAAGTTTTTTTTTTTTTTTTTTTTAATAAACTGTCTCCCTTTAGATGATTTTGAGTCAAAGTACTCTTTCCACTCTATGGACGAATTTCCACCTCCAGAGGAATACAGGCATTTCACAAAAATCTACCCCAGTAAAACAAACAGAGGTATGTCAAATAATGCTTTCCCAGTTGTGATTAGTACAACTTCATATTCTTAATAATGCGTGCCTGTGTGCTTAATCTTTAAGGAAGAATATTAATATGTTAAAGGGTATAGATAGTTCCCAAAACAAATATGTCCTTATGGGGTATATATACTTTACACTTTCCTGCTTTTGTTTTTAATGTTTTCGTTCAAAAAAAATGTTGTCAGTACATGAGCTGAATTGTGACAGTAGATAAATGTTATGTGCAATATGTTTTGATTAAACCATTGTATTGTTTCTTTTTGCCCTCCCCCTTTCTATCTGGTTCAACAGTGATGAGGGGCGCCCCGCCATTACCACCTGTAGGAAGGTGAAAACTGTGACGGATCACTATTGATACACAGGAGATAAGGGTTACACACAAAACAAATACACACCATAAACATGTAACTACCAGCCTGTACCATGTCATCCTGCTCATTTTACTTGACCAACCCACTGACACCTCTATTCACTCATAATTCTCTTTCTGGCACAAATCTTTTATGACTTTGAGCATGGCCCTGCACTTATTCATCAGTGGAATGTGATAACTGCAAAGTCAACGAAATTCGGGCAAAAGGACAAGACCAAACTTGGGCATTTACCCACATGAAAAAGTATAATCACCATGCATTCCATCTCTTCTTTTGGCATGAAAAGAAATGCAACATGACAAATAAGTGGCCAAGAATTTTTATTTTGTTGATTTGAATACTTACTTTTTTATTGTGAGCAGTCAAGATTCCAGGTGAATGGAAGAGCTGTTTAATGGCTGCCTTGCCTTCTGTCATTCCCATGCTTGTAATGATAACCAAACTTGCCAGGAACAACGACTTTGAATGAGTGCAATATTTTAAGAGGGGAAATTTGGGATGAAAATTCACTCCTTGCATGTGTTGGCATGTACTGTTTAATTTTTTCAGTATGTTTTATTGATACTTGTTTTCCTGAGTTTTATTTTTGACAATACTGGTCTCTGCATGCACAGTCAGAGTTCATAAATTAGTCATCTTTGCTGGGGATGCAGAATATATAGCAATAGTGATGTCGTGTTTCCTCTCTGCTGTGCAAATATTCAAATCACTGTTGCCTGGGTTGTCTCATGGTAACTTTCACTAAGGACAGTTTTTTTTTTTTCTTTTCTAAAAATGGTGCCCGTTCTTTTGAAGAAGACTAGAGAAGTGAATGGAAAAGTCACTTGTCACAACTGTTTCTTTTGATTATGGTTTACTAAACTGAACCTCCATCTGTAGACAGATGCTAATTCCGGCCAAATGTTTGTGTAGCTGAAACACTGAATTCTGTCTTAAGGTACAAGCTAAGGTTGTTTTTTTTTGGGACTTGGACAGTATGATGGTGTTGGTGTCATAAGCTTTCACCGTAGCAAACATTCTTCTCAGAAGATCTAGCTTTAGCCATACGACGTGCCAGTAATGTTCCAAAAAAGCCACATTGTTTTGGATGACAGAAACTACAAGCTTTTTCTTTTTGGATGTGGGGTGTGGCTTGAGAGCGGTTATTGGAAGAGTTGACAGTTTATTTGTTTGAACACGAATCTTTATGCATTACAAAACTTGAGTGTTTAGACTGGTGAAAGACAGCAATCTGATGGCTTTAGGTACCTGCCAGCTGACAGGTACATTATAATTGTCCCTTTTTAGTTTAAGGTGCTTTTGCAGTACTTGCATCATCAAAGTCAGTACAAATTTCAGAAGAGTTGATGCTGCCTGTTAATGATTAAAAATTATGTATGAAGGTGGATTTGAAACAAGAATAATGACAGTTTGAAGCAACAGTACCCTTTAAAATGCATCATTTTTTTTTTGTTGTAGGATCAGGAAGAAAATGTAAATCTTTCCTTAGCAAAACTTGAAAGGCAAAATGCGACAGAATTACATTGGTTTAATGTTTAAGTTTAAAGCTCCTTAATTTGGCCACTTTGCTTGTGACAAAAAATGCAGATATATAGTAACTGCAATGTTTGATACAGGTACCTATATGGCCTGATGTAAAAAAATTAAATGTCTCACACTGTGTCAAATATGGCAAAAGTTAGAGGTTGAAATGCCACCTAAATAATACTACTTATCAACCAGGCGGACTGTGAGAAATTTAAAGCTTGCATATGATGACTTTGTTTTACTATTAAAGGTCCATAAGTGAATGAAGTTTAGAAAGAGACTCATCAGTCAATTAACAGATTTTTTATATATATATGCAAGGAGTCAACAGTGAAATTTATATATTTGCTACTCCCCAGTGAACTTTCCATTGTAGTCACATCCTGACTCATTTTGTCAGTAGCAGCACCTACACTGGTTTCCATTAAATTTCATTCTGGACTATTAATATGGACTCGTATCGGCTATCTGTGTATGCTAATTATTCTTGTGACACCCCTTAAATGAAAACTCTGCTATAACTAAACATTTTCTATTCTTTCCATTGTTCTAGATGAGAATTTTTGAAAAGAATCCGTGACTGTGCAAACTAAAGAATGGCGCAAATGGTTTTGGGTGCTTTGCTATGCAATGGAAATCTGATGCATTAATTTAGAAATCTCAATTGGCAATAATACCCTAAGAATTAATTACAAAAGTAAACGTAATTCTTTGAACTTAAACAATGATTTATTTTTCTAAAGATATCCCGCCTAATTTATAATGTTGATTTAAAATTGTATCTATATGATCATGTTGAGGCGATGTATTTTTTTGGCATGGAACCCTTACACCCGTACGATTCATCACTCATTGAAAACCTAGCTGGTCTTTTGCCTTATCCATCTGTGATCATCGGTACAAGTAAATTTGTTTTAAAAATTAAACTATTAAAAAGACCATAATAAATAATATGTATATTTACACAAAATATGGTAATTAAGGTAATCATAGCTTTTGATCTATTTTTGTTGTATAAAGCTTGTAATATAGGAAACAAAATGACAGAAGTAGGTAACAAATGAGGTGAGGGTTTAATTGGAGGCCAGAGACAAATTGTTAGCCAAGTCTCTGTTCTGCATTTCTGTGTCTTTTACCATGAACTTTTGTGGCTGTATTAACAGGAACTGCTTTTACTCACATTGAGGGATATTCTGGTTTTCTCTTTTCCTTTTTTTTCTTTCTCTCTCTCTCTTTTTTTTACTCTATCAATGCTTACTATTTGTTCTACAGGGGTCATTTCACTTTGACTGTCAGCCATGTTTTTCCTGTTAAAATAAAATAAAACCTCAAACAATGCTTGTTTTGTATTTGTGTGTGTGTGTGTGTCTGTGTAGGTAAATAACGTGGTGGTAATTCTGGCTGTTGCCTGTGGGTGGCAGCCAGAAATGGCAGGAACTTTCTCTCTTTTGCATCAGTAATCAGTCATCAGTAAAGGAAATCTTGCCTTTGCATGCTATCAAAATTCTGTAAAGCATAATTATAATTCACGGTGTATTTGATTTTTTTTTTTTGTCTACAGGTTCAGTTTGCTTGTTCTACAGTTTTCTTGCACAATGTGGAAGAAATGCAATTCAAATGAAATGCTAAGTTTAGTTTAAGGATTTGGATCTCTACAACCATAACTAATTGTTTATAAAAATGCAGTGCCTTTCTGTCACATATGTTTATTTCAACCAAACTTTTGTATCAAAATTATCTGTGGTATAACCTATGAAGAAGAATAGCAATTAGACGGTCGATTTTATTGATCTAATTTCACACTACTCAATTTCTAACTTCACAAACATTAGCCTCCACCATATCTATACTGTATATCTTACCATTTTATATTATGTGGGTAGAATTAATTCTGCTATAAATATAATCCATATTACTACAAAAACATCCTGAAAGTGTGAAATATTTTGCCACCATGACACTTTTCAAGACAATCACCTTGATTTCATAAACTTAAGTTTCCTTACTAATTTTAAATTTTTATTTTTTAAAGTAGCCTAAACTGACATGCTTGTATGAAAGTTTCCAAAACAATTCCTGAAATATATGTTAACTTCATAACTAAAACCCTGTTTAATGATTGTATAATTTATGCCAATTAAGCCTGTAATGCACTGGCATTTGTTCAGGCGTCCATCTGCCTTTCTGGGACAGGCTCCTGGTTAAATGCCAAAATGATTTTTTAACTTAACTGTGGAAAAGAGGTGAAGAACAGCAGATTTAAGTGGAATTAGTAAATGCCCATATATAACTGTAATAGAACCTCCAGCCGTTTCCTAAGTCAATAAGACAACAAAGACCAACGAGGATTGATGTTATTCATTCAAATGAGCAACTCTATTAGGGTTACCATCTAGTCTATGTCAGAAAAAACTACTTTAAAACAGAAAGGCTCCTCTGCTTGGCTAAATAGTTCAGTTCTTGTGCTTTGACTGGTATATTTGCTTGATTGAAAGACTGACTCACATTAACTTGAAACATACATGGCTACAGGAGATTGACCAATCAGTACGCAGCAAGAGCTCAGCGCTTAAACGAAATTCAGGCTCAAATTGTCCTACTTGACATGATTAGGTGGTATCCCAATACATGTTTTATGAACTAGTATGCAAACAACTGGCTACGTATTTCATAAAACTGATATTTCATCCCGCCTCAAAAAACCACTTCAAATCTCGCGTCAGTGAAACGTACAAAGTCCCGCAACAGAATGGCAGCTGTGTAAAGTCAACGAAGTAACATAACACGAATCAAACCGATTTATAAAAGAGAACTTGTTTCTGAAGAAGTATTGCCTATCTACAAGAAGTGTATCAGATGTATCTGTTGTTTAAAGCTTTTTGTGGTATTATTGTTTTCAACTCTGATTCTCTTATTAAAAATTGGCGCGACGGGATATTTTCCGCCAATGAAATCGTTCGGTCCGACCAATGAGAAGCCAGCGCTAGGCGGTGACGTATATTGTATGGGTTTCGCGCGAATTCTGTAGTACCTTTTGCTTTCATTAGTCGGGGACGCCGGTGGTCTTGCCCTGCTGTTGCTGCTACAAAAGGTAAGTATGCACTTCATGAACGAGAACTTCGTTAATATTACAGTTTTATACACTTACCGTAATTCACAACTTGCAAACTATGGTAGGTTGCTGTATATGACTGTTCCTGTATTTAAAGCTAGCTTGTAAATTCTGCGACTGGAAATTAGGACATCCCCTAAAGGCCAAATTTTCGCGGGAGTCTGACCTATTTTGCAAAATGTTTCGCGGTAGCTAAACATTTTAATGGTACGGTTGCAATTTTGTATTGTATTGCGGTGTGAAAACGATCATTAAACATTTTATTTAAGCATTCATTTTATAACTAGTCTTGTATGGTAATTTCTGCGACGTAACTAGGTTAAGTTCAGTTAAGTGGTGGCTAAGTATTTTCAGGCGTGATCTGCCCCTTGCCGTCTTGTTTGTCTGGTCTGGGCAATAACTATAATTAATATTTCTTGTTTTCATTAGAATGCATTCTACTGCCATTAGGCCTGTCGGAGCAGAAATAACATATATTTTTATGTCAACGGTTATTTTCACACATGGCTCCTTAATGAAGTATTTAGTCATGTTAATCGCTAAGAAAGCAACTTCTCTGACATCTTTTAAATTTATGTTAAGATACACACTTATGAAAACACATCACTAGTTTAGTGCCTCGTATTTTGCATTATAATATAAAAGTAGTTTAGAGATTTAATTCAAGCATTAGTTGACTGCTTTTTTTCTATGATGCCACCATGTGTTCACATAATACAGTGTCCCGAACCTGTCTGTCGTCAGCCTTTTTGCATATTGGGTTCTGCATGAAACTTAACGTTTTTCATAATTCTCCTTGATTCAGAGAAACAAAGATGCCCAGCACTCGTTCTCAGAGTCAGCCCACCCTGCAGTTCCCCCGCAGGAAGTCTTCCAGGGTGAACACCACGCTGAAGAACGTGGCTCAGTCTCCTAACCCTGCCAGCATAAAACTCAACAGTGCATTGCAACAACCAATTCCCTCAAAGTCTACCGCTATGAAAGATTGTAAAAGTGCCCCACAGAGCCCCAGCCAAGGCGTTTTGCCCCTTAGTCCTCGGAAACGCACAGGTCAGTGCTGGTCTCTCAGTCATCCTACCTTTTTTCCCCCTCAAAGCCTCATATCATATCTATTATGGTAATATTTTTGTGTTTAAGGAGATGAAAATGGGTGCAACCTGCCCTCAAAACTTCAGGGATCGCCTCCAAAAGTGATCTGCCGAAGGTTGCCAGCATCTTCACCTCGCAAGCTGGCTTTTGATGAGAACAGCCCAGTCTGTTCTGTTCGGCACAAAGGTCCAGCTTCCCCCAAGTCTACCCGTTCTGAGCAGGAGACATTGGACTCCCGCTCGCCCATAAAGTGTTCTGCGGAGACTCCTGGCAGCACCCGGCCCTACCCTGGGAAACGCGCACCTGTCGTCCGACTATTTTCCGGAGAAGGTTAGTTCATTTTGCATAACTGGGTAATCCTTGGGCAGCCAGTAGCAAAGCTAAATGTATGTATGAATGCAACAATTTTCTGTTTCAGAGTCTCTCTATCAGAGTGTGAAACAGGCCCTTCACACGACAGTTCCGGAGTGTTTGCTTTCGCGGGAAGCCGAGCGGGCATCCATCCGCTCCTTTTTGGTGGAGCGGGTATTGAAAGGACTTCCTTCGAGCCTCTATATTTCTGGGGCACCAGGCACAGGCAAAACAGTTTGCCTTAACTGTATGCTGGAAGAGATGAAGGTGAGACTGGAGCTGCTATAATGACAGTAGATCACTAATAATGAAATTATATTTAATCCTATTATTACAGTCGGTGTTAAAACCTCTTCGTTTGCTCTTGTTTATCAAGCTGATCTGTACAGCATGTGCAAACCTGCCCCCGCACTATGTGAAACAGTCTCTTAGGTTAACAAAAAGGGGCAACAGCAAGCAGTAGCACTGTGAGTTAGAAGTCTTTTCAGTGTTCGGAAGGTCGCTGGTTTGTATCCCTTGACCGACGGTAATCATATCACTGTTGGGCCTAGAAAATGCTGACCTTGTGCTCGGAATTAAGGTGTTGCTCTCATAGGGGGGCAAGAAAGGATATGCAGAACCCAAAGAAATGCTATGTACCTGTCTGTACCTGTGCTTGTACGAATCACACACTCTGTACCTGCAACCCACATGCATGTTTGACTGCTTAGCCATCAACAGATTGAATCAGTGAATCTGTAACTTAATGAGGAGGTTTGGTCAAATGGTTAGTAGGATGTAGACTGCTACTGTTTAGTGTCTCATCATTTTAAGGTTGTCATGTTTGTGACAGAACATCTCTTGTGTCATGTTTACAAATTCTAAAAACATATGATTAATTTGTTGAAAAGGAATATTTGGCTAATAACATACTTTGTGTTTTGGATTTCTGCCTTTGTCTAATACAGAATAAATGTCCTACATGCCTGTGCTTGTGAGGTTTTTTTGGATGCGTTGTTTTTTTTATTAGTGTTGTGTTCACTCTGTGATTTATTTCTCAGAATGATCTTCGGGCTGTGCAGACAATAGTCATCAACTGCATGACACTGCGCACTTCCTACTCCATATTTCCCGTGCTGTGCAAACGGCTTGGGATTTCTGGGGATAACCGATGTCTAGAGAAGCTTCTAACCAAAGCAGGCCCTACAGTGTAAGTTGCACTGCTTATGCCAACATTCTGGTTTGTGAATTTAATGTATTAACACCCGTCTTTCCTTCTTCAGACTTCTGGTCCTAGATGAAATGGATCAGTTGGATAGCAAAGCTCAGGACGTTCTTTATTCACTCTTTGAATGGCCTCACTTGCCTGGGTCTCGCCTCTGTCTCATTGGTGAGCACTAAGGAGTTATTTTTTGCATGGCAATACTTGCATTGGTGGGAGTGCAAATTTTGTTTCTGGAACCTCTGTAGCTTGACTGAGAGAAGGACATTTCTCCACATCATTTCTCAAAATGTTTTTTTTTTTCTTTCTTTCAAGGTATTGCCAATGCGCTGGACCTGACGGATCGCATCCTGCCCCGATTACAGGCTCGACCCAACTGTCGACCCCAGTTGCTTCACTTCCCACCTTACAGCAGACAGGAGCTGACCGCTATAGTTCAGGATAGACTCTCAAAAGTAAGGATTCTGCATGTTGGCTAAAATTCTGTGTAGTTTATGAGCCACCTGGTAGTTTTTTTTTTTGGCTCTTTGCTTATTTCTGCTCAGCAGAGTTTGGTCAGCTTGTTTCAGCCGTGCTCGTGTCCACATGTAACTCTGTGGCTGAGGTCGTGCCTTTTTCTGAGAGATTTCCTTGCACTATACTAAGCCACATTTTTGTGGTACTGGTACTATGTAATTTGGCTCCCACGTTATTGGCAATACCCACAGCCAAGAGCGGTTTTGCATTACTAAGGGGAAAGGAACAACCTGAAGATGTTGTGCTGCTGTTTACTGATTTTGCAAGCCATTAAAGCTGGATGTACATGTCAGGTTTCAGGTAACACTGTCTTGGACACGGCTGCAGTGCAGTTTTGTGCCAGAAAAGTGTCTGCGGTTTCAGGAGATGCTCGAAAAGCATTAGACATCTGTAGGTAAGTAGTTGTATAACGTCTCGTGTCCTTCAACATAATGGGGCATGAATTCTGTTATTTAAAGAACCTTAAACCGGAAACTTCCATAAACCTGTTTTTATAGCATGAGATATATTTGCAGCGCCTTGCTTTACCGTTGTGTTAACTTTTGTGCAGATGCTGGAGTCGGCCTAGAGACTGACACCTGGACTAAGAAAATATTAATATGTGACTTTGTATTATACTGCTGCTTTGCAGGAGGGCTGTGGAGATGGTGGAGTCCAGGGCCAACACGTCTAGTCAATCATCTGAACAGAGAGGTAGGAGTTGCCAGCGCTAATACTGCACGATATGTGACGGTAATGTCGCTGTCAGGTTATGTGCTTGCAGTCATCTCACCTCAAGGACCACAATTTTGGTAGCACTTTTATGGTATTTTTAAAAGCAGCGTTTCTTCAATATTTTGGAATGTCGGCAGCCAAACTAGCCAGGGAGAGGTCCCCGTGGTAAAATGTGGCATTTGGCAAATTTTATATTTCAATACACCACTGTATTCCCAAAAAGTATGATAATCAGTTAGTAGAACTAAACCGTTTTACTCTGATAGGAAGCAAAACAGGATAAGTTTTAGTGTTAATGGTTCTTTTTTTAAGATGACCTACCATATGTTGAACCATTGTAAACTGCTGCTTTTGCACAAGCTCTTCTTGCCCTCTCTAAGTTGATCATAATCATTTTTGTCCTTGCTGTCTGACTCAGTGATGCATTTGAGAAATTTTAGCAAAGGTTGGTCAGGAGGAGAAAAATGAAGTAGTAGCGGTCACCAGAAAACATTTGTCTTGAGCTGTATAGAAATATTTTGGATTCCATGTAGATGGCATTGAGCAAAAGCAAGTGTTGTTGCCAGTGCTTTTGTGTCTGACATCTTATGGTAACACCATTAGCTAATTTTATAAGCTATTGATAAATAAGTTATATTTTTCAGCTGCTATTTTGCTCTATAAATTTAGCAATATGTAACCCAAAAGGTTCATGTTAGGATATTTGAAAAACTTCCAATATCTTGCAGTCTTAGCCAACACCACCGTTGTAGCATTTCTACATTTGGGAACTTGGGATCTTTCTGTCATCTGACACGCACTGCCATGTACTGAGCCCCCTTCTGCACTCTGCCTGCAGAACTGCGAGTGAGCGTGCCGCAGGTGGCACAGGTGCTGTCCGAGGTGTACGGCGATCGTATGGCTGCAGGAGGAGGGACCGACGAGAGCTTCCCCCTCCAGCAAAAGCTGCTGGTCTGCTGTCTACTGATGCTGATACGCCAAGGGAAAAGTCGTGAAGTCCATCTTGGAAAGGTGAAGTCCTTGTTGCTGATTACATTTATGACTCAGATCATCTGGGGTGAGAGGTGTTCAATGCATCATGTATGTTTCTATCCCAGTGGATTGTGATATACAGTATTGGGTGTAAAGCGTCACTTTATGTAGACCAGTCAGAATGATTGAATCATGTGAGCACATTACAGGGTCTAGAAGGTGTTGTACGGTAGAGTATTTAGTTAAGATGAATTATTTTAACGAGTAATGTTGCCATCCCTCTTCTCCAGCTTCAGGAGGCATATAGTCGTCTGTGTGCTGAGAAGCAGGTGGTAGGTGTAGGCCAAAGCGAGTGTCTGTCTCTGTGCAGTCTGCTGGAGAGCAGAGGGATTTTCTCCCTCAAGAAGGCCAAAGAGGCACGCCTCACAAAGGTACATCCACTGACTGATCATTCTTAGCTTGTTCCTACAAGTTTTTTTTTTTTTTTTTTCCCCCCTTTCATATGCATGTCTTGACTGCCACCTAGTGGGGTGATGTATAGCTGATAAACCATGGCAGAATAACCAAACCTTAAACTGACTGAAAAAAAATGAACTTTGAAATGGTAGTGCTTTAAAGACTGTCGGGATTTTATACTTTATGCGCTGCATTTATAGACACTGTGCTATGTTTTATACATTGTATATGGAAAATCATTATCCAGGCAAGTATCTTAAACTTTTTAATTTTCCAGGCACATTGCAAATATTTTACTAGTTCTAGAGAAATGTCTTTTCATTTTGATGTGACTCCATGGGTAGCACTGTTGCATGACTCTGCCTTGCTTGCAGATTGAGATGTTTTCTTTAACATTCTAGGTGTCTCTGAAGATTGAAGAGAGGGATGTGGAGAATGCCCTGAAAGACCGTGCGCTCCTTGGCAGCATCTTATCAGCTGGTCTTCCATGATTTCTGGACATGCATCAGTTTTCGGCTTGAAATGGATTTTTTGTGCTTGCTTGATCTGTGCTTGGTATCTAGGTGGTATATCCTAGCTTACCTTTTATGCTGAAATCCATTGTCTTGAGAGCACATTTTGGTTCTTTGGCAAGTGTTTTATTGTCACATCCCAAATAAAGTTGTACAATAGTCTGTTTTAACAATTAGCATTAATATTGCTCCACCTACGACAACGGCAACTGTGAAAATCTGACATTTTAATGGCCATTTTTATACATAAGTACACAGTTTGAACGAGAATTTGGTAATATACTGATGTGGATTTACTCCCCTAATTTGGTAAGCAGGTTAGTAGTATGGCTAAAATATTAATGAGATGCGTTTTGTGATCCTCAAAAGTCAGTAATCTGTATAAACTTGGCATCTTTGTTTATTGAGTTTCATTGGTGGAGCATGCCACATAATTGTGGTCTGGCATACTATGGTTTGGGATACTTAAGTGCGATATGCACTGAAATGGCAGTGAAGAAAGACAGCTCAGCAGCTGCATCTTTTATAAGGAAAGCTCTTGTGGATAAACAAGGTAAAAAGATGGTGGTGTTTTGGTACGTTTTGCAGTTTAAAGTTTGACACATTTTTCAGAACAAGGATATGCCGAATTTATACTGATTACTAACTTTTGGACATCATGAAATGCCTCAAATTGTGTGAGTGTGAGAATAAATGTTTGTATAGTGCAAAACAGCTGGTGTCAGGCCAAATGTTTTGTTCATCATCTGAAGCCCTGGTGATTTTTGTTCAGTTGCTGGTTCTGTCTTGCATGTGGAGTCTGCATGTTCTCCGCATATCGTGCAGATTTACTCATGCTGGTCAGAGACATGTAGCTTAGCTAATTGGCATCTGTGAATTGCCCATAGACTGAGCCTGTGTTTGGCCTTTGGGGGACTGGCATCCTGTTCAGGGTGTCCCCTAGCCTTTTGCTATATGCTACCTGGGATAGACTCCAAGCCCCCTCATAACCCTGGTTAGTAGTTTCCTTTCATGCTGTTACAGCCGTGGTCACTTTGGAGCGTTTCTGATTTAATGTTTGTTGATGCATAAAATGGGAAATTAAAACTGGACGGTCATTCAATTCTGAATGACAGGTCATATTTGCAGTCATGTATTGAATGGCAAGGCAGAATGGCATATTTGAAACTAGTGGTTTGACGCTTTGTGCAGAATTTTAGGAAAAAGTATTATAGCCCCCATCAGGATTATTTCCAAGAGACTTTTGGTTGTAGCATGTTTTAACATTTTGTACAGAGGGCGTGTGTTTTCCTTTGACCTCAGCCATAAACCTTTAAGGACTGCAGTTGGAAACCTCTGCCTTAGCATGTTTTTGGACAGTGGGGGGGAAACCCCATGAAACTCGGAGAAATCAAACCCCACACACAGAGAGCTGGGGCAGAGACCGCTGCACCTCTGTGCCCCCCTAACTTTTAAGTTATGTATTTATATTTACAAACCATAGTTGTTGAATATTATATGCATTATAACTGCATATGCTGTGTTCCCCTACCCGCCTTAAATTGCAGGTGCATTGGTGTTAGTACGTATTTTTTTCCACAGTGCAATGGATGGTATCCATGACATTTTTCTTTAATTCCATCAATAAATCCTTTAGCTATTTCATTGTCACATTTTAAGCAATAAAGGTCTATTCTAACATCTGGTTTAACAAAATGTAAAAGCTGTATTTTAATCTTGCAATTTATATAATCTACTTATGTTTCAGTAGAACAAGAAACCAGCTCAAAAGTTGCTGTCCTGTTATAAATACCATAGCAGATGTTCGATTATAACCTCACCTCCCACACTACAATTTCATTGCATCCTACTCAGATGTGATCATTCTTTCAAGCCTCAACACACTTTTCTCTGGTTAACCTTGCATACACCAAGTTACGAGTCCCACACGTAAAACCCAAAAATTGTCGCTAGAATTGATTTAGCTTTTTTTTTGTTCCTTTCAAAGTGTGTCTTTCAGAAAAGTATGCGCAAGCTAAATTTCCTTAAGTTAAATATTAAAAAGTTATATAGGAAAAAGTAATTAATAGTAATATAAACTTGTACTACTATAAACAAAATGATAAAATAATTTGCTTTTATTAGCCAGTTAGATCTGCAGCCTGCACTTTATAAGATATGTCTAGCTTTTATTTGCATGAAGTGGACTTATCTCTTTTATCAGTATTTATCATTACCATGTCAAGGTGCACAGTTCAGTGCAGAGTATAAAGGAGACTACTGTTATCTCTGGGTATCCATGGAGACTGCTGCATAAACAGAGCTCGGCATTTTACACAAAAATGTTCTGAGGGCAGAAACAAAAATGATTGGTTCAGAGAGATAACCAATCAGGTTGTAGAGGAGGTGAGTCCAAGACATTTGATTTGCCCGAATTCACCAAGGGGTAACTTTTTGTTAGACTTCCTTTTATGCCCCTGGTTTTGGGTAGGACTGATGAGATGTGGCTGTGAGCCAGGCATGATGGTGTGGGTAAGGATATAGTCATGTGAGTCAGGAGAATGAATTTCTGAGGGATAGGAGCTCATTGAGAATTCCTGTCAGGTTCAAATGTTCATCATAGAATAGCTGAAGGAAGGTTCCTAGGGGAGCAGTTGCTCTTTGTGCTAGAACTCCTTTGGTCTTCCCATTAAAAATGGCAGGTGTTTCTTTTTACTGGACACTCCTGAACAGATAAAGGTTTGCTTTTCCATTACTGTACCTTTGTTTTTACACAACAAAGTTTTCAAAGGGATTTGTTCTCACTTTGAAGAATGTTAAGGACTAACAACTGTGCTAACAAAGTGAAATGGCAGTGGATACTATATCAAATGTAAATCAAGACAGATAAACTAAACTGGGGTGGCCAATCTTATCCGCAAATGGCTGGTGTGTATGCAGGTTTTTGGGATAACCTGCAGGTCAGCTGTTCAAACCCAGGTGTGAGGACTCTTCAGCCAATCAGTCCTCTAATTAGTAATCTAATTAGGGAGTTGCAGCGAAAACCCACATGAGCAGTAGGCCTTTTGCCACCCCTGAACTAAACCTAGCTGGTTCAAATCAAGTGGGGTGACCAGGTAATTCATGTCAGGGAGGAAGATTGGTCAGGATTTGTAAACTACCGTATCAGTTAACAGGGTCTGGATTTCACTTAAGCACTGAGTTCTTGCTGTGTGCTGATTGGCCAATCTCCAGTAACTACACATGTGCCACTAATGTTAATGTGAAACAGCTGGATGAGTCTTTCAAACAAGGAAACAAACTAGTAAAAGAGCAAGAAGAACTTAACTAAGTAGCCAAGCATAGGAGCCTTTCAGTTTTAAAGTAGTTCGTAAAACCCGAAGTAGCTCAAAGTGTCCCCCCTGACATGGGTTATCTGCTCAGGGGCATCACAAGAAGTGTAGCATTTTACTTTGATTCCTCAGCAAACTGCCTTGGGAGGCGTGGGAGGATATGCAAAATCTACTCTGTGTCACCAATTTTCAGACCTGCCAATACTACACTTGTTTGAGCCCATTTAAGTGGCAATCATTGTCAGCAAAACTCAAAAGCATTTTGCAAGATTCCAATGAAAAACAATGCATGCATACATATTCAATAATCATATCATATTATGTATTACTTATTCATAGTGATATGAAGTAATACAAAGCTGTCACTTGATTGTATGTTGTGTGAATCGCATGCTGTGGATAACGAGGCAATACTTTATGGCAAGGCTACTCGAAAGACTGGAAGAAATATCTACAGTAGTTCCTGCAACAGTGCCACGGACATTGCTAATGTGAATTTTCAATGCAGTCATGACTGACCATATACAATTTAAAAATTAGTTTAGAAAACTCAAGGGGTCGACATAATTATGTGAACACCAAATAATATACAAATATCAAGTAACCAACAAAGTATATAAACAGTCATACATGCCTTGAACTTCGTGTAGTGCAGGGGTCTCCAACTCCGGTCCTGGAGAGCTACCGTCCAGGTTTTCTATCCTACCTGGCTTCTGATGAGACACCTGTTCTCAGGTAAATACCAGGGACAGGTGTGGCTCATCAGAAACCAAGTGGGACAGAAAACCTACTGGATAGTAGCTCTCCAGGACCAGAGTTAGAGACCCCTGGTGTAGTGGGATATTCCAGGTCTTTTCAGGATAAAGGAAGCAGAAATCTGTTTTGCACTTTTCACTCCACAACTTCCCATTACAGTTGGTGATGGAAAAGCCTTGGAAGTTGTTTCATTCGAATTTGTTCAGCAGTGTTTAAGGAGACATTGTCACATTCCAATACAAGAAAATCAAGATGGATGAGTGTTTGCATGATCAGCTCATTGGACAATATTACACACAAGTTTAATGCTCCTTAACATAGGATATCACCTTGGGTCATTTTTGAGGCTGTGATTTGTTTCATGTTTAGCAACCATCCTGTTGTGTCCACCAGCTTTTGACTTTGCCAATGCTGTTTGTTGGCACAAGTTTCAATGTTTTGACACTGTTCCTCCCAATGTTTCATTCGTGACTAATGCACCTGTCATTTTGCTGTCATGTTTAGTCATGTCGCCATTGAGACTCACATACTGTTAATTGTTATTCAGTTTAATATGACTCACCTGTGGAGTTGACTGTGATTTACCCGTCAACTCATCAACCCATCATTCTGTCCTCTAGCTGTTTGTATAGGGTCATGGGAGGTCTGCAGCCTATTCCAGGGAGCACAGGACTCAGACAAGGAACACCCTAGACAGTAGGTTTGCTACCCAGTGAACGACTGTGCTGCCCATATGTACAACCTTGATTCAGTTAGTACATGTATCACTACAGGTATATGATTTTTAAGTACATTGATTTTGTCCTGGCCAGCCCTATTCAAGTGCTCGATTCAACGTTTTATCTAATTCCTGACTGAAAAGAATTTAACACTTAAATGTGACATTTCTGCACAACTGGCATTTATAATTTAACAGTGTGAAAAACAATGAACGTGACGTGCAAAAGCTGTCAGTTGCTACTTAGTAAAACCTAAATCACCATTTTCAAAAACTTACAGCTCAGAAATAATTTATGTCTTCTTGCTTTCGCTCTATCTCCCCACAGATTTTGCAATCATATTCAAATTTAAGGATTGCAAAGGCCATTTCAAAGCCTGTACATACTTTTTGGATTGTTATCTTGCTGAAATATCCAAGCACTTTTCCCCCTCAGTTTCTTTATGGACTCCAGGGTATTAGCTTGCAAGTATACATTCACCTTTAATAGTAATAGGCAATCGATTGTTGTAACAACGTGAATGTGTACGTATTTTATGTGCATTTGCGCCGATATGACAAGAAATCATTGTGCATTTTAACCTTTATATGCTAATTCGTACTTCACTTACGGTATAGAGGTTAAAATGCACAGTAATTTCTTGTCATATCAACACAAAATACGTACTTACATTATTTTCACACTTCTTATAAATCTTTGTTTCACCTTTGTAATAATTCCCGTGCCACAAGCTGCCAGACGCACGAAAAAAATGGTCCCCACAATGTCAAAAAAACAGGTTTTTATCATAATGCAAAAATATATTTTCTTCAAATGTTTTCCATTTTTCCCCTAAATTATTGATTTCTGTGGTTGATACCATTTTTCTCCAGATAATAATGTAAATAAGTGTAAATGAATCAAGTAGAAGGGGACCAAATTTCTGCATTTGCCACATGTACTGTTTTTATCAGTTCAGCAAATAAGTAGAAATTATGCATTGAAGTGTGGACAAACAAGTAACAGTACAGTTTATATGCTCCAAAAGCTGTGTTCTTTTCACTGAGACGTTTTGAACCATGCAGTTTCACCATCATGGCCAAACTTTTGCATACAATTGTACTAGTAAGAAATATCCATATAAAATGTTGTGAATGTATTAAAAAAATATCAAGTGTAATGACATTTCTGCCAAATCATCAACAGTTAGAATATGAGTGGTTTGGACACTATACAGAAAAGTATATAGACAAACGCATCCTGTCCTACAGTGTAGGTGTACTCTGTACTGCACAGGACCGCATTGTCTTCATGCAACCAGTGGAGGGCAAGATATTCCTTATTGCCTCCAGGGGAAATTCTTTATATGCAGTTTGGTGTATATCTTCATCCATCTTCCATGAACCAAAAAATTATGACTATACCCATTTGATGCAAGTAATGTTTACTATCATATGAAAATGGTGCCTGTGAAGGTCAGGGATGTATTGGATGGGAAGCTAATATTTGGCACTCCTACTAATATGCTGAATGCAGATGAAATGTGCAGAGATAAAGATAAAAGTGACTTCGACAAGGACCAAATCATTATTGTCAGACGACCGGGTCAGAGCATCTCTGAGATGGCTTGTGGAGCCCTTACGGTCAGCTATGGTGAACAGGGTGTTGGGCGGCCAAGACTCAGCAATGTCAGATGTGAATGAAGGACAAACCAACAGAAGGGCTACTGTGGTACAAATGGCAAATAATTGCGATTATCAAGTGGCACAACACACAGTACATGGAGGTTATGTAGTTGTGGATCGACTTGTCTATCCACCACATCCCACAGATGCTCGACATGTTCTTGGACGTCCACATGATGCAACAGAAAATGGGAATCTTTCGACCAGGTTATCTCCTTCCATTGCTCTAAGGTCCAGTTCCGATGCTTTCTTGTCCGTCGTAAGGCTAGGGTGCTCTGACTGGCTTGTGGCCTGTGATCATAATGTTTTTGCTCCCCATTGTATACAGTCTTATTTCAAAAGTTATAAATAATATTTGTCTGACTCCTACAATGTAAAAAACTAACAAGAGAATTTAAAATATTAAAAAGTCTGTTTTTTTTCTATAAAGTTTATTTTTCTTTATGTACCATTTTATGAAAATTGAAACAAATCTTAAATGAAAGTTAACAGGATGGTTATGACAAACTGTTACTGGAGATTAATCTGTTTACCATCTGCAAGTTTCAGAAACAAAAGTAATAACCAACAATTAAAGCACAATCTGTGGGTGTATTTTTTTACTGAGAATATAAACAAAAATTACTGTTCTTTCAATATAACCTTTTCGGGACTTCAGTATTTAAGGATGTTTAGCTGATCTTACCTTGGTTTTTGGTTAAGCATTACATACCTTGCATAATGCTTTTTTTTCTTATGTTAACAATAAGATACATAGTTACAACAAACAGTTCTTAAATGTGTACACAGGAGTGAAAACAGCAGTGCCATTGAGAAAGGCTGAAAACAAACGTCTAAAAATGTTCTTTTAAAGTTTTCAGACTAAAAAAAAATATATATCATGATTATCTTCACAAAATAAAATCTTTGGCATATTTTGCCATACATTCTCCCCATATCCTTTAAGTCCCCTTAAACAACGCACACCATTTGGATTAAAAAAATAGCAATATTAATAAGAGAATCTATTAAAATATGCTAAATATCAGTAATAAGGAAGTCTATACATTACAAAGCAAATGGAAAAGGCTATGGAACATATAAAGGATTGTGATTCCAGTGTATTTTTCAGTTGTTTTCAGCTGAAGTCTCAGTCAACAAGCTGATCACTAAAGATTTCAGAGCCTTAAGTTTGAATAATCTGATTTCTTCCTCTTTTTACAAAAAAAGACAAAAAGTCACTAACATTTGTTGGTGTTAGGAGTTTAGAAATAAACACACCAACACTGCACCCAATAAGCTGTGCTTTAGAGAGCATCTTTCTAAAAATATATAATATATATGATCAATAAAAAAATGTATACAACAAGAAACTTAAAATGTTTATAAAAGGAAAACTAACAAAATGTTACTAGTGTTATCAGTAGTGAAGCAATGCATTTAAGAACGTTAGTCAATATCTCAGTGTATTGAAACCCCTCAAAAATGTTTGTTGATTTATAGAGTCTCTGATTGCCCTTCCTCCACAGATTGACTTTAGATGAAAATATCCTCATGACCTTCCACCCTATCTGTGTCCGTCATGCCTGTCCCATGCACGTCTGAAAAGAAACAGCAGATATGACAGCAATGGTATTACTATCCCCATTGTATAGAGAATTAGGGAATTATATAGACTAGGGTGCTGTATCACAAAGCAGGATTTCTTGCTTGGTCAGATAACTTAGTCTGGGCTAATGGTAAGTGAACGAAGATAAGTCCATTTAAACTGGGGTACTTTAAATCCGACAAGTTATACAACTAAGCAAGAAATCTGGCATTGTAATACAGGCCCAAAGGCTAGTTTTCCATGTAAAAAGATAAATACATTAATTATATAACCAACAGTATGTTCCTTGGTGCTATACTTACTTCTCAGACCTGTATTAGTAGTGATCAGCAAAGGCTTGTCTGTGCATGGTGTCATAACCCATGCTGTTTGGGTAGTCTTCTAGTACCTCTCTGTCTGGGTGGATATCATCAGCACCGTAGGGATAAGGGTAGGCCATTTCAGCTTCTACAGCAAACATATACAGGTCAGGTGGCATTCTGTACAATACACATCAACATGCCTTGAAAAATGCATTCCATTTATTAAAACAAACATTTCTGTGTGAGACTGTTAGCGATGTGGTACCCAAAATACCATATACTGCGCTATAAATGTCTGGATGGTATAATGATATGAAAAATTAGATACTGCCCAAGCCTGCTATAAGCCCAGTGTTTTGATCAGCAAGGCTTTTTGGTTATATTCCACCTGAACCAAAAGCACACTAACAGTGTGAGCACTTGACTTAACACTGCTGCTTTTAATTCAAACATCCATCTCAAAGTCACACATGAACCAGAAAATCCATCTATCCATCCAGTCATCCATCCATCCAGCCAGCACAGTCACCTGGGCCATTTCAGGGAGATACAGTGCAAGGCTGAACCAGAAAAATCTCTCCTTAATTGATTTGTGACCAAGTAATATCTCAATGTTTGATGCTTCTTGTGAAACACTGAACAAGTTTGCTGTAAATTGTAATTTAATGATTCTAAACTGCAGAATGTCATGCACTTTTCATTTACTTGGCCTATGTACCTATCTTTATCACTTATGTCACTAACTAATATAGTTACACATCAGTATTAGATGCCTACTGTAATTTTATGCCAATCCAGTGGTGTAAAAATCATAGCCACCACCTAAATTCTACCCCAAACAAAAACTGTTTACATCCATAGCCCATTCGCCATGTGTAGTAGATTACATTCTATACACTTGGAAAAATGGATTTTAATACTGATATTGACAGCCTTTTCTACATATGTTTTGTTCTTAGTTTGGTCATTATTTTCAATATGATTTTATCTAGAATATAACACAATGTAACTTCCTTATTTATACACCCAGAAACCACAGTCATTATGTAACCATTATTGTAGTGAATGAAACAATTTACTAAATAATGTGCTTTCTGTATTATTTATCTAGAAATACTTGGAGTTGAAATATCTGTCCTATTAGCATTTATCAGAAGGAAAAAAGTATTGGAGCCCAAGAGTTATCCAAAGGATGTATGTGTTTTTTATAAGTTTGACTCTGGTGGCTGGATGCTTCCACTTGTTTCCCCTTGAAGAAAATCACACCTTTGTTTTGATGCCATTTCCTAGGTAATCGTGTTAAACTGAAAGAAGGGAAACCCCCAACTTATACGTGGATCTAGGGGGTGGCAAGGGGTGGGTGTGGCAACCCTAGAATGAAACCTGGCCACCCCATTGACCACCCCCATCGTATGTAAATTTTGTGGAATTTTTTTCTTGCCCAGAATTATGTTTCTCTTGGAGCTGGAACTTTACAGCCACAGGACACATGGGAGGATTTTAGTGTTTATAAACAATGGAGAGTTTATGACCCTGGCCACCCCACTGAAAATTTTCTGGCTCCGCCACTGCCCCGACTCCCAGAAGATGTTCTCCCCTGTCGCAAACCTCCACATCACATGGCACTGCTATTCACCTTTCTGACTGGGACATGTCTAACAATAAGCCGCATGCGTAATACTAAATGTTGATGAGAAGTCTGTGTTGGAGCAGGATGAGGGGAAATATTCAAGAATGTGAAGATACATTCCAAGCTCTCCATTTCCAAAATAACCATATTATTTGTACATAAACATATGCAAGTTAGACAGATGCTTGATGCATTAGGCCAGTGAGCTCTGGATTCTGCTGTCAATATCCGATACACTGAAATACTCGCTTTACTTGAAACTCACCATCTGCTAAATAGCCAGCATCCATAGGTATGGCATTGTGGGCCTGTGGACAAAGAAGTATAAGTTTAAAATAAGATAGTAAAACACAGATATCCCCCCATATCAATGCAGTGATTGACTGGCAGCCTGTCTGAAGGGTACGTCCTCCATAACAAGCTTAGCATGAGTCATTATAGACACCTGTGTATAGATGCTTCAAAATGTATGGATATCCTTAATAACATTTTACTACAATAAATGGAGAAGAGCACTGGTGTAGTGTCATTACAAATGCTTCAGTATTACAGGATCCATGGTTCAAGTACACTTACCATCTCCCAGGCAGCAGGGTCATGCTTAAACAGGGAGTGTGTCAGTTCTACTGAAATACGCTTCCTGTAGTCTGCAGTCTTGTCCTCAGAAATGCGGTAAAGGACAGCAGCAGCATACGTTGCTAGATGAGGGGGACAAATTTCAGAACAACTGGGTCAACATTCAGCACACCTAAAGAGTCTGTTTTATTCACTGAATCTGGTGTATTTTTCCCATACCACTTAAAATTTAAAAACCAGGGAACCAATCTAGACAAAGTCCAGAACACAGGAAATTCTAGAAGAGGGGTGGGCAAACTGTTCCAAAGGGGGCTGGTGTGGGTGCAGGTTTTTGGGTTGATCTTCCAGTCAGCCAATAAGAAAACAGTGATTCTCAACTACAATGCTGGGGACCCACTGTTATTGGCTGATTGAGAGGCCATCCAAAAAACCAGCACCCACACCGGCTCTCCATGGATCAGCTTGCCCACCCCTGCTCCAGAGTATGACTGGGAAGAATTGGTCACATAGAGATGTTTCACAGCTTATGAAGCTTCTCTTTTCTTCCTACCATGTTTGGAAATTGCTTTTATTATACACTCATTTCATTTTTTAAAAGCACTATGGCATCCCATCTTCTCCCTTCTGTGTTATTGGATGACTTATTTTTGAAGCCCTGCCCCCATACCGATGCCCTCATTGTTGGAGTGCAGCAGCTCCATCAGCGGGGCAGAGGCCCCTTCAGCGTCGATCAGTTCAGCATAATGCTTATCCAGAGAGAGTTCGCAGAGAACGCCGGCAGCCACTCTCTTTATGTTCTCAACAGGAGAGTACAGCAGCTGGGGCAGAGAGAATGGAAAGCATGGTGTATTACTGCGGCTGAAATAGCCTAGTAACACACACACACACACACAGACACACACAGACACAAGCAACTATGCAAAAGTCTTAGGCCGTTTACTGCCCATATACAGATCTTAAACATAATTTTCACTGGCAACCTAAGACTTTTGCACAGCACTATGCAACAAAAGCAATGAAATGTGAAAACAATCGTTACTGCTTGTTACCTGTACAAACAGAGGAATTGTCTGCAGGTTTGCAATTTCATTCCTGTTGTTAGGATCCCGGGCCAGAATGTGTAAGGCACCTGTGCAACCTTCAACTATTTCCTCCATTCTAACACCATCCTGTCAGAAAAGGTGACCACAAGGTTGAGCTGATTAATTCTGCTTCAACACTGTTGCATGGTACATGATGTAAAGGCAAGGTGGGTGAACTTCCTAGCAAGTGTTCATTTACTAAATATCAGTTACCAGCCGTGCATTAACTAATACAAGCTTAAAGAATTAACTTGAAAAAAATGGAACGCATGAGAATTTTATACCAGACGGTACAACAGACAGAGGTGAAAATAATTATGATCATGTCACGTGAAGCTAAATTTTGACTTACCTGATAGGTCTGCTGAGAGCTGGAAGTTGCATGTCTCTGAGCATCCTGATGGGCTTTCTGTAGCAGGTTTACCAGTCGAGGGATACTGCCCGCATCCCTCAGAGGTGCCTGATTTTCTGGGCACAGTGCTAAGTTGCGGATCAGACCAACAGTAGCCTTTGGAAGAGAGCAGCACAATAAGTACATTTTCTCTGAGTACGGTATTCAAATATTCAACCAAAAATATTCAATGCAAAAAGCAGTACCAACAGACTAATAGTATTTTAGCCAGAGGAGGGTAATTCAGATCCAGAGAGTAAAAGTCCAGACCAAGATTTTGTTTCAACCAACCAGTTAAGTATAAGGAGTCACAGTAATAGAGTACTGAGGTTGGCTGAAACAAAATCTTGGTCTGGACTTTTACTCTCTGGACCTGAACTACCCACCTTTGATTTTAGCCCCAAACATTTTAGAATTCTTTAGCAAAAGGAAAAGACACAAATGAGATGCAGATGTTCAACCATCTTCTAAGCACTTATCCTAGTCAGGGTCATGTGAACATACTCACAACACACAGTCTTACTCTAAGGTAAATTTAGAGGCAATTATTTGCCTGACATACAAACAAAGACATAAACAGGCTATCAGACCCAGACGCACAGGTGCACGTATGCATTTCCATTTTACCTTAACGACAGGCCAGTAAGGCTGGTTGAGCAGTTTGACAATAGCAGGGATGCCATAGTGCTGACGCACAGCATTCTGGGCTAAATCTGCATCGGGGTGTCGGCTAGTGAGATGACGAAGTGCACAGACAGCAGGCTCTGCCACATCCTCCTTATCACTGGCTCGCAGCAGAGCATGGATCAGCGATTCAACCCCATTGCACTGGGTGACCAGTGTCTTGTTGCGGGCGTTGTTGCAGGTCAGGTTGGAAAGGGTGCCTGTCGCGCATGTCAGCATATTGATATCATCTGATCCCAGCAGTCCCACCAGCACCTGCAGCAGCCCGTCCAGACCATCCTGCAGAAAGGGTGACATTGACAGTTGGCAAGACATGCATCTCAGGAGCAGCAGAAGGAAACAGGAGGAGCGCAAAGATGTGGGTTCATGAAAGAGTTAAATAGCAAGTGGAGCATAGATAAAAGTTTCAAGAAATGAAGCTGAAAGTGAGCAAAATGACTGCGTACCAATATTTAAACTAATACGAAAAAAAGTTTTTAAACCTTAAATTTCTTTTCCCCAAATGTCATCAGCCCCAAAAACTGAAGATCAGAAACAATTCTATTCATTAAGCAGTATATATACATATATGCACATTATATCAATATTATTCGGAAGCCTAATAGGAGAGTTGATTAGCTAACCTGCTTTGTGGCAGCATCAGACAGATTGCGCAGAGTCCACATGCAGTTCTGCATGAGACGTGGACTTGATCCATTCAGGTGTTTCCCCAGAGCCTGCATTCCACCTGAGAGGGAGCGAAAGAGAGAAAAGGTTGCGGTTGCACAACAAATACATTTTCTTAAAGTTGCTAACTTAGATGCATGCTAAAAAAGAACAAATATTCTTTATTGCTGTAATTACAAAGAGGGAATACTCATACAGACGCTCCCTGGGTTATGATGGGGTTACATTCCGATAAACCTATTGTAAGGCGAAAATATCATAAGGTGAAAATGCATTTTGATACAGTACACTTAGCCTATGAAATGATCATAGCCTAGCCTACCTTAAACATGCTTAGATCACTTACATTAGCCCACAGCTGGGCACAATCATTAACACAAAGCCTACTTTATAATCAAGTGTTGAATATCTCATGTAATTTATTGCATAATCATACCCATCGTAAAGTAAAAATATCGTAACACAAACCATCATAACACGGGGAGCGTTTGCATTTTCCATGATGGAGCTGCCCCAACAGTCCCTAAGACCATTATTATACTTGCCAGCCTCCACAATTGCAGGCTTGTTGCTGGGGCAGACCGACAGCACCTTCAGCACGCGACTGGTGGTCCACAGCAGTTTTTCATAGTTGTAGGTCCTCATGATGTGCACCAAACCCTCTGGACCACCATTGGCCAAGATGATCAACTGAGTTATAAAGAGAGTCAGAGCTGAATGAGACATTGATGGTGTAGCAGTACACTGAAAAAAATGCACCATCCAGATAGTACAACAAAAATCACGGCCAAGTCACAATAATGAATGAGGCCAAATGATGCTAAAATGCTTCACTGGCAAACCAGCTTTGTCCCCATTACACTCCTTTACCAACCTTACTCTCCTGGTTGCCATAGGAAAGTAACTGCAGACAGTCAGTGGTGATTGCTAGGAACTTGGGGTTGCTCTTCTTCAAGAGGGGCACCATCCTCTGCAGCCCATCAGTCAGCCTTACTGCCATTTTCGCTCCTTCCTGATGCAGGAGCAAGTTGTGCAAGGTGGTAATGGCGTAGAAAAGCACAGGCTCCATGGGAGAGCTAAAAGATGGAAATTACTACAATTATTTATGCTGTCATATCCTGCTTCAATGGTGAATGACTATTATGATGTCATGGGTGTCCCCTGCCTTATACACCCTGGAATAAGAGATTGTTAAAAATAGATGAATGATTGTTGGGTCTCAATACAAAAATGAGTTTATTTCTTTCCGTCTCTCTTTCTCACATGCACACACACACATATATATATATGGGCAAAGGGGCAAGTTGCTGTTTAGGTTTAAGAGCTGATTACTCTGCCTGCCACAGCATTCAAACTTGCTGAGCTACATAGCAAAGGTCCTCTCTATGGCCAGAATGGGTAGATGGAGTGCCGGTGCTGATGGGCTCGTGCTGCTTTATGTCTGTTGTTTGTGTGAGCAAAAGCATTAAAACGATATATCCTTTCCCAAAAGGTTTTACCTAAGCTTGTTAAAAGAAAAACTGACTGATTTATTACTGGGACCATATTGGCCCAAATAAGATGACCCCAGTTTTTTAGATGTTGTTTTTTGGGAAAAAATACAGTCTCCTATTTGGGCCAATATGGTACAGGCAATATCTGCAGAAGTCAGCAATATGATGAAGAAACTCCAGCTCACCAAGCTGTACATCATTAATTAAAGTTGTTGCTGTGTATGAGCCTCATCTGTGATGAAATATGTAACTGTGTACTGATAAGCATGCTGTGAAAAATGGGCCAATTTAAGGGAAACCCGCACAGAAATGGACTTCTGTGCCCTGAGAACAGGATACTGCCAACTGGAAAAAAGACTGAAATGTTCATTAAAACTATACTCATGTATTAGCAAGGACAGCTTTAATGCATGAAATTATACTCGATGAATTTCATTTACTCAAAGACTAATGAACCCCAGAAAATATACTTTATATGACATCATTACTTAGCTTATCTTGTAATGCATAACCAAGTTAACACAGAGTGAGTTCCCAAAAAGTTTTTGTTTGTAATACACGAAAGTAAACCTCTTACCTGCAAGAGTCAGTGATATATTGAAAAAGGAATGATGCAAAATGAAAGTCATGCAAGTTTAACTGGCTGGTGTGACACAGGTATGAGCGATTGTCCCACCTGAGCATGCGGACCAGGGCTGGGATGCCTCCAGACTTGAAAATGGACAAAAGGCCCTCACGCTGGTGAGAGAGGTTGTGAAGGATGCTGGCCGTGCACCTGGCAGTCTCCATGTCATTGGTGCTCTGCATGGTGCGCACCACCGCAGCCACCATCTGCGGCGACTGCATCAGAACCCGACGGGATGCATCCTTGCGCGACAGCTGGTTCACAATCATGGCTGCCTTGTTTACTACCACCTGCCCCAAAAAGTGGATTTTGTTTTGCATTAAAACATCCATTTCTTAAAGGTCACAATCCCTAAAAGATACATTTAAGCAGCATGTAGATACAATGACACAAGTAGTATACTAGGACCTACAGAATACCCCTATATTTAGAAACTAGATATGGAAAGGTATTCCATTGCCCACTGAAGCTAAGTACAGAACCAAGTATCCAAATCTGCTTTGAACAATGATTATGTTTCATGAGTAGAGGAAGATGGAAGAATCGTAATGCATCATTTTACTAAGTGCTAACTTTCACATTCTTATAATAAGAAAATTATGGTGGAAAGACATTAAACTCTGGTGTAGCTCATAAAAGCTCTTAAGGAAATGCAGTTTTTGAATGGATTTATAGAAAACTAGGATATGTCTCTTCATTTTACAAAAAGAGCCTTGTACTACACAATGATTTTCCTGATCCCTTCCTTACCTGGTCGTCGTCGTTCAGGAGCTTTGTGAGCTCCGGCACAGCACGAGTGGCAAGCTCAGCATCGTCCTGGTAGTTGATGAGATGCATTATGGCTGCTTTAAGCAGCTGAGAGGGCTCAGCAAGGCGCTGGACATTGGTTTGTTGCCCTAGGTCAGTTTGCGTGGATAAGATGGATGTCCCCTCTGTAATAGTCTCCGGATACATGGCTGCCCGCACTCTCTGGGCCCGTGTGAATGCGTACTGGGACTCCACATCTGCTGGTTTGAGAAATTGGGGAAATTCAAATGCTGGCTAAGGTATCATCATTATAAGTGAAACTGTGTGTTCAGCTCTGGCATTTTAGGGTTACTTTACAATGTCATATGTATGTATAAGAAAATCTTTTAGACATTAGTACAGGCTAAGTCTTACTTTACAAAGTGCATCCATTACATGATCTCAAAGCCTCTGGGGTGGTGTCTACTTTACTATGTTACTGGTACAATTACATCTATTCATTTAGCAGACTCTTTTATCCAAACTAATGTACAATTGAGAAAGCAGGATCAAAAGGACAAAAGTCATTCTGCTATAGAGAAGCGCTGCTGCAGAAAGGCAGCTGGGAGAGTGGCTGCTTGGTGCTTATAACCTCCACACATGCACATAGGGGAGGTGGGACCCAAACGCCCAACCCTGGAGGATTACAGCGACAGTGCTAATCACTGAACCGCCATCCCAATCCACCTGTTCAACCAATATTCATCATGGACTAAAAGAACCAGAGATGCTGTTCATATTCATATATCAAGCCAAAGAGGACCAGGACCAGATAGTCCCACCTTTCCCTCTTTTACCATGACTCTTCATGATTATTCTTATGAAATATTCATTAAATTCATACAACAGCAGCTGCTTTGCGGTTCTAAAGTCTTGTTATGGGAATCAACCATCCATCCTTCCACCTATTTATCCAGTATAATGGTGCAGGTGGGGCAGAAGCCTCTCTTAGGCAATTTAAGACACATGCACACACACGACAGTCATCGGAATGTTTTTGGACTGCAAGTGGAAACCCATACAATGTGGAGAGAACATGCAAACTGCACATGTGCAGTGGAGATGGAATTGAAATCCCCCACCCTAGACGTATGAGGCTACAGTGCAACCCCTCGAGCCACCGTACCATCATTGCATCAACCAGCATAAACAATATAACAAACTAATAACCAGCACTGGACCCCTAATAACAGTGCCAAGCAGTAATTTATTGCATAGCATGAAATAATTAAGATGAGGAACAGTTCTTATACTAACTGTTTGTTTGTCTGTATTTGCATCTTACCTGTAGGAATCTCAGTAACAGTGGTGGTGAGTGTGTACTTCTTGGTGTAATCTGTGGGGTCATCTTCCATCAGACCTCGTACAGTGGTGGCACCCGATTGGATGCCTGAATCTCCACTGTAGTATGTCTGCTGCCATTCAGTTACCTTCATTGCACCCTCTGTTTCACCTACTAAGGATAATAAAATGAAGGGATGTTCTCAGAGGTTAACAGCATGTTCAATGTATCATTTAAACACATGACAATGATGCATTCTCCCAAGATGCCTGAGTAATAATTAACGGAATTTAAACAATCCAACTGCCAAAAATCTGCGTATTGCATCTACCCATCCATCCAAGGCTGGAATACGCCCTTGGACACAATGCCAGGAATACATGTGTATATTTGAAAAAAAAAAAATAATTTTTAAATACCACAAGAATTACTACTGGTGAATTCAGATAGTCAAACACGAGGAAAACAACAGAGACTGAAATATATGCGGTGTCCTTTCCATATGAAAAGTTTAATAATTACATTTGCTATTTGTACTGAAATAATAAAAGGAATTGGTCTTCACGTATCCCATCTTGCCCTTCTGTAAAGTCTAAACCATGGGATCAGATTATGAAGTCAGCCATTTTTCTGGCACCCCTGGGGCAGCTTTTGGGGTTAAGGGCCTTGCTCAAGCCCCCACAGTAATATAAATGTGCCAGACACTGCACCAACTATTAATACTACATTATGTACAGCATTGCATAAAATACTTACTCTTCAGTGCCATTTTCACCTTTGGGTCTTAACGTATACCTAGGAGACAGAATCAATGTCATTAGTGCTTAAACATTTCTAAATGAATAACCACTTCTTTTCCAAATAATATCATACATTGAGTGATATCTAGGTGAACTGTGTGCAGTCCTGCAAATGGAAGCAAAGGCACAATAGAAATTAAATGGGAATGCGCCTTTAAGTTTTCTTAAGTGATGTCATGTCTGCTGCTATGAAAACCCACTGCAAGCCTGGCCACTTGACCCATGTCCTTCACACATAGAAAATATCATTCAAACTCTGATCAAAGCAAGTTATAGGAGTCTGCGCACACACCCACTGCTCTTCCTCATTGTGTCAGTTACGTATTTGCCAGCACAATACACTATGGAATTCATGTATCAAAGCTTTTAATATTTTCCCAATCTTCAAAGTTTCTCAGAAGTAGTTCTTTGGTATTTTTGATCCATGCTAACTGTAAAAGCACTTAAGAATCTCATTTTTCAAACAGTTAGGTTATTGTCTCTATCCACCCTTTCACATTCTCAGCCCTTCCGACTTGGGGGCCAGGATGTGGGTGTGGTGTAATCTGATCTCTTGGATGGTGAGGGCCAAAGGGTGGAGGAGTCTGCATACCTCACGCTGACACTCCTTTAAATGTGCTTTATTTTCAGTTTGTGCCCAGTTTCACTGACATTCTCGCTCTACTCAAGAGCGCAGAGTCTGCACTTTTGTTTGGCCTTAATATTCTGCCTGTGTATGAGCTCTTCAGTGAATTTGGGAGAAAAAAACATGAACAACAATAGCTTTCCTAAAAAAAAAATAAGGCATACATCTCTTCCTATCTTTCCTCAAATTTTACAAATGAATTGTTCATTTTTATCCCCGTGTAGGTACTTAGCAGAGTACAAATGCATACCAGCAAACACTAAGTTACCAAAAAATTAATATTGGTTTTAAAGCATACAAATAAAACAGAAAAATCGCTTTGTGTAATTTTAAGTCTTGAATCAGATAGCATAAATGCAGAGCAACAACGCACTTCAAGATAAACATACTGTAATTTAACTAGTTTGGTCTTGTGGTAATCTTGAGAAAGACATGCAATTCTAACTGCACTGAATCCAAAGGTTTAAAGTTACACAGATCATTAAGAAAACAAAACAAAATGAAACTAAAACAAAACAAAAAACTATAAGACATTTACAATAAAAACAACAATTGCAGCCTGCTTATTTGTATCATATGTATCGGAGGGAAAAAGCATAAGAAAGAAGCATTTTCCTAAAGTATAAAACTACGGAGACATTCGTATCATTTACAATAACGTAGTTCTTGCTTGCACTAGCTGTACCCTTCCTTGGGAGTTTTGGCCAGATAAACACTAAACCAGAAAAACCTGTTTGCTGGGTAATATGGCTGGAAGCATACGATCTTGCTTTTGAAGTGCTTCTGCATACACTGACACATGCATCTGTGTGTCGCGTCCTTATTTTTTAGGGTAATTTCTGATGTATGTATCCAAGTGTCTCGCGGGTGTATGTGTACACTTACATATGATCTTAAATGTTCAACATGTAGCTTCCTTAAGGAATGTCAGTAAAACATTTATATTTTGATGACAACAAAAACAACAACAAGCAACAGCAGCAGGAGGCAGAAATAATTTATTCTCATTATTTTTTCAGCCCTGCAACTACTGTAAAAAGGATGAATCATCTCTGATTTCACAATCAAATCTGTATTATAATTTCTGTTCAATACCAGTGCCAGAAATGTAGGTATTTTCTTATTTTTAAATACTATCAAAGTATTGAACACAAACACATGCAAAATAAAAACCAAAACTGACTCATAGGTCATGTGTCAGTCAAAGTGTAAGATAAAGCATAAATAGTATATTACATTTTTCCTTAGTTCTCATGATCTAAAAGGCTCCTTCTGATTATTTTCTACGTATTGGAATATTTTACTAAAATTGTGTCAAAAGGGTAAAATACAAACCTTATTAATATATGAAAACAGAAAAATCTATATAAAGGATTTTAGCTTCTGGATTCTTCAATGATTATTGCATTGGTAATTTATGGAAATACATTTGCACTATATGATGCTGATTGGCATTTAACTTGAATCAGAAAAATAGGCTCACATCAGAAAGCATTTTAAGGTGTCAACATCAAAATCAAAGTCTCACTAAGTAAATAAACAAACATAATTTTGTAATTATTATTAAATGTAATTCACTTGTTCAACTAGATAAAAAACACCTTTTTAAATTTTAATGTGCTGGTTATATGTCAATGCAATATATTACACACACAAACACACACACACACACACACACACACTTTTTGCTGGTTGGAACATGTCAATACAAATTCCAGAGATTCCAACTAAATGTTACGGTTTATGGTACATGCTAAAACGTACCTCCAACATGCATGAAACAAAACTGAGTTTCACAGAGTACTTATTACTTAAGAATCCGTGAGCAAATTCCAGTGGCTACCACATGGTTCCATGAAATGTAACTTATGATCCATTAATACTTATGATTCAGTACTACATTCTGGAGAGGTATACTGAACCAATCAGCGTGAGAAATACTGTAAAATCACGGACTGTAATGGATGTGTTCCTTGACAACAAGCACCAGTTTGGGATTTGGGCTTCAGCAAAAAGGCACACAAATAGCCCTTGTTTGACCATTTCCTTGAAGTCACATAATAATTATGTTTAAATGAACCTCTTGAATTTGTTAATGTCATTTTTTTACTTTAAAAATTGGTCATTTCCAGATTTACCTTCATGACAGCAAAGTAGAGCTTGCATGCTTGAATTTGGGTTCAAGATTTCAATCAATCAATGCAAACCATCAAATCAGAAAGATACAATATCTTATTCTAGTCTTCCTGTCGGTATGTGGAGTCATCAGCATCACAAATAGCCCCTTTTATCTATTCCAACAGCTGGTTGGTTCAAAAACAGAATTAAAAATGAAATGAGAACTTTACTTTTGGACATAGATGCAGTTAAAAGACTGATTAAATATAAGTATAGTCCATAACTCCAAAGTTCCAAACATTTTGTTCAGATTTGTCTACTCAGTATATATAACCCCATGAGAGAACTGGTTTGAAAGACTGCTGTAAATGAGATTCATAATTTCAAAGATAATAGTCATAACTTTAACAGCAGCTAATAAAAAAAAAACCCGCATCCAACTGCAGCAGCTGACTGAGCAGCCTTTTCTAGAATAGGTGTGACATTCCTCAGCAGGCACTCATTTCTCTGGACAGGATGTTCTGAATGAACAACACTGGCCTTTACTTGGTCAGCCTCAGCTAGCAGACCAGGCTAAACATACGACAAAAGCCCTCTATGTCTTAATCATGTGATGACAAAAAAGGCCCGCCATGATTACTTGTATCAAGACAGAATATCTCAAGGACCACTGACCAAGAAAGCAAGCTTATTAACACCCACTTTAGGTTAATGAATCAACACAATTCCAGTATCAGGACAGGCAAGACACAGCCACACCTGAATAGGCGTATTACCCTATGAATACCTATGAAAACCCAGCTTATCTGGTTTCACTACTGAGAATTCTACCATACGAGATCTCATTCTACCTTGAATACCACCTAAAAATGCAAACATCTTTCTAAATTTTCGTAAAGCTTTCCCTCAGATTCCGTATTTTAAAAGCTATTTTTAATGTAAACATGCTTCCACACATTGAACATGCTCTTGCATGCTGTATAGATATTAAAGATATCTAAACATTGAAAACTACTCAATGTACAAACAACAGTGAGTGAGACCCTACTCAAACTTATAAGCCACCTATGCCTGGACAGGACAGGCATCCTGAATTTTAAGGAAATAAAATGAATGTCTATTTTTGTGCTTGTAAACTTACATCTTGAATGTGTACTGTAGTATCATACCTTCAGAACTTGTGGGTTGGTGTGTGGAGTATAAATACTCTCCCCAGAGCACACTGGATTCCTTACTCAGTGCAGATATGACCTGTTAGGATAACCAATGTCCGCAAATACTCTGACTGCATGCACATATGTACCCTACGACTGATCCCACCCAGCGAGTAACCGGTGTCAGCAAATACTCTATATGACTGCATGCACATATGTATCCTAACATTATCAGAACTAACATAATCAGAATGCTGTCCTCACTTTGTATCAGACTTATTTGAACAGAGTATCTTTCAGGACATTACTTTTTTAAACTTGACAGACATGTGACCTTGTTACTAGGGGGTTCAGTATTGGCCATAATGGAAGTAACAAACAGTAACTATACTTCCTAAAAAGAAAATATGTGGATAGTACTGCAGTTGATTTGGATAGGTGATTTCAATATGGAAATATAAAATATCACACCTCATGTCAAAGTATAAAAATTATCCAAGATATTCCTTCCCCCTAAATCACCTTGAAAACAGCAGCACACCAGCACCAGGTCATCGATGCCAAGCACACATCGGTAAATGTTCAGTCTTTTGCTTCACTGCCCTTTTGCCACAGAGTCTTCTGCTCCTCCTGAATCTGGAGTACACTGGCTAAACACATCATGACTCTTCAGTTCACTCAAGAACAGCTATTAGCCCAAGACAGTGATGTGAATGGAAAGTGGCAGAAGGCCACCCTCCCACCTTACAGCTTCAGGGGCAGCTGAAAAACCACTTAAGAACACAAACCATGCAGCACAGCAAGCATTCTTTATTGTCTGCCTCATTTAACGCTTAACCTCATTTTCCTTATAGGATTTATTCTTGTTCTGACCCACATAGTACTTTTTTCCCTTCAACATGGCATGTTGGAGAGGGGAAATATTAATTTGTGTTTCAAAGGAGATGCTTTGAAACATCTTGAACCTATTCTGAATTAAATAGCAAAAAAGCATTTAAAAAATCACAACGATTAAATAAATCAGTTAATGGGCAATCATATATATTACTGAGGCAAATAAAATTTCACTTTAAAGAACTAGCCACTGATCAGTCTGTGTTACCCCTTTTGCTGTTGTGTAATTTAAAAGGTATTTTGTTCCAAAGTGGTTAAATAAAAGTAAAAAAAAAAAGAAAAAAAAGTGAATTTAAATATTGAATGGTGAATGGTCAGGAAACTTAGCAATGCAAGTTTCTCCAAAAGCTGCCCATGTGATTCCAATCTCTGGTAGCCAGCATGTCTCCAAAGCGTGCAAATGCACCCAGTCCATTAAAGCCACAGTGATGTTTATTTGTTTAATTACCGGAATTATTCCAGTATGGACAAACACAGACCTTTGTCAAAAGCCAATTGCCAGGCAAGAGTTCCTGCTTCGTCAGGAGTCACCAGTCCATTATTTAAGGCTGCCTTTCAGAGCTGCCTTACCCCTACCCCCCCTCTTTGATTACTAAAGAACAGAAAGGGGAATACCACTGGGGGAGGGGGAGGCTGGTTTGTGTATCTCATGGTCAGCTGCTGACCTTGATGCATTACTGGCTGAATTACCAAAACAAACTTCCGCATGAGCAAAGTCCATAGAAGGAAAAAAAAAATAAAAACAAATACAGAAAATGGTTAACAGGGGAAATGCAAGTCAAACTGTATCAAGAATGCGGCACCCTTAATGCTTATGAAACAAATTCTATACAGACAGACAGACCCACACATACATATATCCTGTTACACTCAATGAAGCTGATTTGCTCACACATATGGTGACAAATCACTTGAACAATGCGTGCCCAAAATGCGTGTCCATGTGTAAAGTGCTTCCCAGAATGCAATTCTTCCATTCCAAATATTATTAGATAAGAAATAAAAGTGAATATACAGAACACAGCCTGGAATATATTCCTTATATGTTATTAAAATACATATTAGTATACTTAAATCTAAGTATTGTACATGGCTTTTTAACTAGTAGTTTACTAATTTGTCTGTGCATGTATATTCATGTATCAGTTGACACAGTGAATAAATGCATACAAGTTTACATATGTAGTGACAGATAGGTACATACAAGAACAGTAAAGAAAATAAAAGACGTAGGTAAAATTTAAAAAATACACTGAATGCATATGCTATGGGTGACATAAAACACTGGATATGTATGATGTGGGTAAGGAAAAAAAACAATGTTCTCAAGCACCTAGTGCAAAGTGGAGAGATTTTTTGATTCGGGTACAAGAAAAAAGCTTTTATAAATTTTCTTGTTCAGCCATGACTGATTTTTTCATAATTGCACATTATTATATTTTAAGTATAACTGTAGTGAATGCTTTGTTGGGCTGTCAGACTAGATACTTGGATGGTGATTGTTAGCTGGATAAATTATACGTCACACTGCTGAAATTCCAAGAAAGGCAGTATGCGGCAGTGTGTTGATAAATGTTTTTCTTACTGCAGTTACACTGGATGTGCTGACCTTGCGGTCATGTTTCTATTAATATAAATTAATATCAGTACTCGTCAGACTAACATCAAGCCAGATTCCACTGGGTTCCTCGGAAAGTCCAGAGCTGGTGTTTCCGTAAAGTATCTCATTGTTTAAATATTGGTCAAAACAAATAGAACCATTATTAGTATGCAGACACATACTGTCTTGATTTCATAGGCTGCACATATTTGTGACCTCCTGGGGCAGCCTTGGCCATAATAATTAGTTTTCCAAAATTCTACTAAAACAACCTTGTAGGCTACAAACAAAAAAAGAATGTTGTGCAAAATTATCATAAATGTTTAAAATTCAACAAGGGATCAAAGACACTGTGCTGCAAAAACAACTACATGACAAGTCACTATCCTGCTAAACAATACTATGTTACAGAAGAAAAACAGAGAGAGTGGTGATAGTGCAAATTCTTTAAGCAGCCATGTCTTTTGGGCAAAGCAGCTGTAAAAGTAAGAAAACAACTTTTAAACCATTTCAATAAGGTTGCTGTAGCACAGGAGAAAACTACCGTGTCGACGATTACTAGTGTAGTTAGTAAGTGACGCAATCCAATCCCATGCTGCACTAGCCTTTGCATATTAAAAGACAGGTTAGACGAGTGTGTTGTTGCTTGGAGGCAATGCACCGCATAATGAATATTTCATTGGTGCCTAGGTAGGTGAAAAGGTAAACAAGCAGGTTCAATGAGAAAATGAGAATAAGTTCACAATTCCAGAAAAAGGCATGGATTCTGCATGCAAGTCCAGAGTTAAGAGCAAAATATTTATTGCAGATCAGACTAATGCATGCAGGGATATCAGTGATATACTGGTGATAAACTGAACAAAATTCTTGCAGTCAGAAAAATACATACTAAAATTAGACAGTATCAGATGCATTTCTTATGGGTGTAACAAAGTGCATGCGATATGATCACTGGAACACACAGGCAAGGAAATAGGTTTGTGTTTACTGTTGTGTTGCACTGGTCTTGATTTAATAAATGGATAGAGCATTAGTTTCAAAAGAGCACCGGCATCCTAAGACAGATCAAGTTCATTTTTACAAGAAAAAGCAACCAAGGCATTTCAGGTCTTCCTCCAATGTAAAGTAGACATTAGTGTTTGGTATCTCCCAAGCAATTAGAGAATAGGAGCCAACCCACTCCTCCCACCTTCATCGGAATCTGCTTTCGCGATGGTGACCAAGTACAACAGCAATACTTAAACAAGCTAATAAAGTCTCAGTAAGTCACACACGAGTTGGTGCGATATCAGGGACGGGCGCACAATGTAGAACACAACTCCTCCATAATATATCCTTGACATCCATAATTTAGTAAATTTCAGATCACTATTTTTCAAAACCACTATCTTTGCACTTTGTTTCCCATTTCTTTTGCCTTCTCAGTTGATTGGCGTGTCTGTTCTTTAGTGCTCCCCCCAGATAATTTAGTATACAATTTATTTTTGTTTGAATAACTAGCGGCACAAGAGGTATATTTATTACAGTGTAGCTTTACTCGGATCAAAGGCTACATAAAACAGAAAGATCCAGTCCAATATGCACGGATGTTGTGGTTAATAATGCTTATAGTAAACATTCCTTGATATATCAGATTCTCCCCTATTTCTTGTTTCAGATTTCCCCAGGTCATCTTGCCCCATTAAGAAGAAAAATGTCTATGACTGATGCAATTAAATAAACAGCAATTCTGGGACAAATGAGCCTTGACCTTGAGACCTAAAAAAATTCAGTTTGATTTGAAACACTTTGGCGAATTCCACACACACCTCTTGCCTTGGAAGATTAACCTAAACAGATTTTAAGATTGGACAGATGTTTAACAATAGTTTCTGATACTTGGGAAAAAAAAAAAAAAAAAAAC
>JAODJW010000094.1:28779891-28796022 GCA_026777045.1 Hyperopisus bebe
GGGACTGGGACTGGGACTGGGACTGGGACTGGGACTGGGAGTCATCTGCACATATTCCTCCACACAGGCAGACGACATCAATGCCTTTACAGTTCCCAGTGGGCAAGCAGAATGCATCAGAATTGTACAAGCATGGCCACTCTCTTTAGATCCGGACTGCATTCTTCTTGTCTGTTCAGGTTCCACGGAGAGAAAAAAAAATCATTATTGTGAGTCAGCTTTGTAAGGTTTGTCCTCCACCGGGATAGGAACTGCAAAACCGGTATTGCTAAACTGGGGAACAGTTGAAGCTGAAAACAGGCACATTGAATCTTACGGATCTGAGGCTGCAGAAATTAAATCTCTCCTACAGCTTGGCCCCTCCCCTCTCCCTCCATGGGCCCCGCCCTACTCTTTATCTGGGTAGGCTCATTGCTATCTGAGTTTTGATTCTCCTTCCTTCCCAAGGGTGGTGTCCTGGTTTCAGGATCCAGGTGACATCTAAAAAGCAGGAGACATAATACAGAGCATTATTTATGAAAATGTAAAATATTTTATATATCTTATTGTTTCAGCTACTCTTTTTTCTTTTAGTTCCTATTGTAACAAATGTTCCAAAGCATACTAGACATGTTTGGGTATAACAAACAACACCAGTACTCATCAGGCATGCCTCTAAATATTGAGAATTTAGAGAAAATTTTGAGGTTTATGATTTGTTCTCTGTCTCTATCTCCTTCAATATATGATCATATCTTTACTTCGGATCTAAATGGTAAGCAAGTCCAAACCCCCCCCTCCCCCACCAAAATCAGTGATCGAATCAAATCATTGAAGTCAGCTAGAATAAAAAACTACAGAAAAGTTCTGGGGCCAACTTGAACCTGAACACAAAACTTTGCATTAAATCTTAATATTTTGACTTCATTCTCAAAATATAATTTCAACTATTCATGACTTTGCAAGTTTAATGTTGAAATTTCGATTTTATCCTTGACATTTCAAATCTAATTTATGAAAGCAACTTCAATTCCAACGTGTGTTCAATCTCAAAATACAATTGCTGCTTTTTATCTTTTAGGTGAGCCTTATGCAATTTCGTAATACAGAAGAATCAGGAAATAAAGAACATTTGGCTTTAGTCTTCACTACTGTAATACTTCCCTCTAGTGAGCAAAAAAAAGTACAACAAGTTCTGTCATTATTAAAACTTTCGAGATTGAAGTGATTAGATTTAAATCATGTGCGTTTGTAAGTGTATCCAAGCAACATCTGACCTTTTTGATTCTGTGGCCAGACACACAAATAGTCAGGAAAAAAACATGTATTTGTTCCCACATTACTTTGCATTTATTCTAAACTGAGTTGGATTTTTCATAAGAAATTTACAAACGAGAGGAGGCCATTTGGCCCGTTTTTGTTCATTTCGATTTTAGTGAGGTATGCTTTATCCGTGTTACCAACCATTCTTAGCACAACATCCTAATGTAAATAATAGGCAATCAAACGATATCCACAAAACTGTAACAACAGTGAGCTGATGTATGAGGGAAGTGGGGTCATCATTACCCAGCATCTTCTGATATTTACGGGTATCTTTATAATGGAAACTCAGTCAATTCACATTCCAGATGAATCAAATGGAGTTTATAGTATTCTATGGGTATTTGACTATTTATTTCTATACTCTTTTCACATTTCCTGTATACTATGTGCTTCATTTTGTATTTTGAATACATCTGTCATACTTCTTATCATATTTTCATGTGTAAAGTCTTCATGTTAAAGTGCTGGACTGCCAGAAACAAATTTTTTTAGAGTCCTGTTATTTTAATAAATATTTATGAACAATGTTTGAATTTGGAACTTTTGTACACAACCCTCACTAGATACCCAGAGACATCACCTTAAACGTTATGGTTGAGGATGTTAATGTGAAATACACTTTCTATAAAGGGGTGACAGACACAGGACAGTTCTGTGCAATAGTCTTAGGCAATCAAAGAAAATGATGACCTTCATGTTGGTGTAAAACTATGATATGATGTCAGTAAATGTGTGTCAGCTTAACCATACCGAAACCTTTCCTGAACTGATCCCAGGATTTGCTGCAATACACTAATGAATTTTTTAATCGACCACTAGCCCACCGCATATAGCTAATCAATACTTCATTGACTTTTGAATAAATTAAATGAATTTAGTGATCTGGTGGTGAAATTTTAGTTTAGTTAATGAATATAAGAAGATATCAGCAACTTTTCAGAGAACAGAAGAAATTCTTTAGTTTTTTTTAATTGTTGTCTAATGTTAATTTTTTTTTTGTACTGAGTAAATATATGCTCACCTACCAAATAGCTTTTTCCTTTTGTCTTTCACTACCTAAGGCTTTTGCACAGTTTTATGTATTGTAATGGGATATACACCCACAAACAGACGTCCTGCTTGAAGGAAAGACCCTTTGAAATGTACTTTGTGGGTCTGTCACCATTCAGAATAATTAGATTTTACAACTAAACTTTATTTATTTAGCATATACTTTTATCCAAATTGATGTACCAATGAGGCAATTAGTACAACAAAAAGTCAATCAAACATAAGTGCAGCAAGGCTGAACTTCCAATGAATGCCCAATGAAGAATGTAATTGGTATCAGAACAAGAACTGTACTGTGTAATTTATGCTGCCAATGGTAAAATATGGATCTGTGTTCTGTAATGGAACTTTTTATTCTTCATTGTGCTTTTTCCCCACAATGAAGGATAAAACAATTACTATGTCATTCATTTGGAAAGAAGTAGTAGATTTTAAGAACTTTACTCATTAGTGGTAATTGAATTTTAATTGCTACAAATTGTCATTATTATATTTTACATTTTTTAATACCTCATTAGAACCACCTTCTTTGTTCAATGTTTGTTAGCCACAAATCGGATTTATATTAATACAAGGGTAATTTCCTAAGTTCTTTTTTTTATACTGACATATATTCATACTGATATAATAGCAAAGTTTCACAAGTTCACAAGGATTTTTCCATTGGCCAGTAAATATAATAATAATAATAATAATAATTCTATACATAGTTGATATTTTTAAGTTATATTTGTTTAATTTAACATCACATAAGTGTCATTCATGCACAGTATATGCTTATTTATGCATTATGGCCCCCTGACCTTCGATTCCACCACGTGAAGCTCTCAGGCAGTTCCTGGCTTATCTGAAGTCCTCTGTGACAGTGGCAGTAGGGACTGAATACATGCAGAAAGGCACATGGCTTTCAGCAGCCAGATGGGACAGGGAGAGATGAGATAAACAGAGAGAGTACAGAAGTGGGAGAGGGAAGCTGGAAGGACAAGAGGGAGTAATGGGCACAAAAATGAGTCTTTGGTCAGTAGTGAAATGAAATGAATTCAGCGCACCTATCGTATAATTAAATCCGAGATGATGTTTATGAACAGAAGCATGGCAAGAAAACTTTCAATACCTCCGTTGTACTTGCTGACTGTTTTCAATGTTTTGTCACTTACTTTTAATATTGAATAAATGTTTAGATAAATGTTTGTCCAGGAGAGTTTTGAACTGATGCTGATACTACAAGATCAATACATTTTAGATATATGAGGTTTTTAAGTCTTCTTAAACATTGAAATTAACTAATTACTTTTAAGGTAAGGTGAGGTGTTTTTTATTATCTTGCTGGATTCATTGTATTATTATAACATCTCAGTTTATCTGATTAATGAATGCTCACATTATAGGAGATATAGACATAACTTATTAATACATATTCACTGACATCACAGTAAATACACAAATAGAAACATGAATATGACAGATAGATGATTACCATGTGTACAACACTTGTTCTTGATGTGAAAGACCTTTGAGGTGAAAGTGCAGCATTATCCAGAATGCAGTTAGGGTTAGGGCCTTGCCACAGGTGCAATGATTACTCTTCAAGCTATAGGAATTGAGCCCATTACCTTGCAGACATAGGCACAGCCTTACCTTACTGAACTACACTGCCATTCTGGTTAAAAATTGATGAAATGTAAATCTATCATAACCACCCTCATTAAAAGATAACTAAACAGATCTTTTCTAATTATACAAATTACATGAAAATGCACACACACACACACACACACACACACACACACACACACACACACACACACACACACACACACACAAAGGCCTAGTCAGAATTATTGGCACTCCTCAACTGTAAGTACAGAAATGTACAATATCTTAAGAAATAAATGCAAATCAACCAATTTTGTATAATCATAATATTTTATAATCAGAATCCTCTATATATGTGGCTGTCCAGGGTGTTTCCTGCAGCCCCATTCTAGATAAGCAACTGGAAAATGGGTGGATGGTTGTATACAATTTCTGTACTATACTTTACTCTTTCAATATTACAGAGCAGTTGGAATAAAAAGTCAGGTTAAATAAGGCCTGGAAGGAGATCAACAACATATGTAATAAAAACTTGTCCAACAGCACAATCCACTGGTACAGTTTGCTGGATTTCCCATGGACTTTGACCAAGTTGACTCCCTTGGGTGATATGTAAGCTTACCTCTCCGTGTTCAGAATAACGAGTAAAGTACAGGCTGCCTACCACTCCCTGCCCTGTCAGAGGGTTACAACAACCTTAAAGCAGAAATCCTGATACAGACAGGACTGCCCCCAGTTGCTGCCGTGTAGCATTTCCACGACTGGATGTTCCAACCTGACCAGCTGGTCAGGTTCCCAGTGAGCCAACTGGTACAGGCCTCCTTGAAGTGGCTTCCTCTGTAACCCTGCTCCACCCAACAAGTAGTCGAACAGATAGTCAAAGGCTGTTTCCTATGGGCCCTGCCCAGGGTAGAAGGCCAAACTGACTGCCAAGCAGGCATCAGCATGCCGTGGACTTGGCTACTGAGGGGCCAGAGCTAACCAGGCCATGATGAAAGGAGAGAGGGAAAATAGCCCTTGTGCGACAAAAAGGGCCTAGCAAGGAGTCTTAAGCGGATGGATAATCTCCAGGTCCACATGTCCCAGCACCTCCAATGGAGAATCATGGTGTCCCTCTGAGGCCAAACGTCCCCAACTCTGAGGTGACATTTCACCAGGGAATTTGACCCAGCTCCTCACTAAGACGATACAAGTCTAAGGACGTCTGATACAGGCACAGTTACGCTGGGTCACCCGTCCGCCCTCCTGGGCGTCACCTCCGATGGCACCCTCCCCACTGGCTGTCTGCAAGGCGTGTGTGGTTGGTTTCTGCCCCACCCGGGGAGGGGCCCTTAACGGTTGGGTTGGTAGCCAAGATCCCGGTGGCCCTGCTCCTGGGTGGAGCCTTCCTGGGATTTTAAGCCTTCTACATTGCTTAACTCTAGAGTCGGGAGGACCTATGATGTCACAAGTATCACTGCCAGGTGCCAGCCACCCCAACTAATGTTGAGGCCCTCCGCTTCTTGTTTGTTACAAAACAAAAGCATGATACTGATCAGCAGCTGAGTGTGATCAAGGAGTCCCAAAGCTCACGGTCTAGTTCAGTGGTGGGGAACCTGATCCATGGAGAGCCGGTGTGGGTGCTGGTTTTTGGGATGGCCTCTCAATCAACCAATAACAGTGGGTCCCCAGGATTGGAGTCAAGAACCGCTGCTTTATTATTGGCTGACTGAGAGGACATGCCTAAAACCTGCACCCACCGGCTCTCCTTGGATCAGGTTCCCCACCCCAGGTCTAGTCCCATCATGATGGTCCCCAAGCTGAATGAACAAGTTTTCCTGATTCAGTGGCTACCCTGTGCCTTGTCTGGGTAAGGCTCATTTTATTTCCACCTTAAACCTCACCAAGGATTACTAGCTGGTACCCCTTAGCCTAACTGCCAAAAAGGAAATAGCCTTCAGCATATGCCCAGTGGTCAATACACTAAAGCCTATTTTAATTTGGGATTTTGAATGAGGTCTTGAATATAGTCCAACTCAGTATCCTCTGCTGTCGCCTCTAAAGCATGATAAGATCATTAATCACAAGGAAATGAATGAAACCTAACATTATTATTATTGACCATAAAAAACATTAATAAAAACATTGCATTTCAAATTTATTGTAGTACAATGATATACTTTTTACAAGCTGCTACTTTATTATGATTATCAGTTTATGTATCATGTGTGAATTTCACTTTTTTTGATTCAGGTGAATAGTGCTTAGGTTTTAAACATGTATCGGCCATTAAATCTGCAGTTAAACAGAAATATAGTCCAAAGACATGTATTTAGGCTAACTCCCATCTCTAAATTGTCTTTAGTGTATGAGTGTACATGTCCTGCAATGGACTACCTTCCTGCCTTTGGTGTTCCCCTGCTTGAGATATACACACCAAACCACCCTGCAATCCTGATCAAAATAACCCACTGGAAGACATAAGAAAATGGAAAAAATATATAGTTTTATGTATATGTTTAATACAATTTGAATAAAAATATCCCGGCCAGATTGAGCTGCTGGAACCAGTTTACAGTTTTATGTAGGTTGGCAAAATTATCATTGCTGAAATCAGAAGTCCTGCCGCTGGGATGAATGTTATTTAGTGTTGTTCCTGTTTTTCAGAGCTTCGCCGTCCAAAATCCATCCAGCCTTGGTAGTCACGGTTGGAGAATGGGTGATCTCCAAAACAACCTCCCTTGTTCATATGTTCTGCCAGCAAGATGGAAAAATCACAAACGAAAGTAAAATCCATTTACAATACAGTTCACGTCTTTATTGTGAACAATACTTGTATAGTATAATTCATTTAACATATATCTTACACTTATTTACAACACTGTGGTTATAGATGCATTAGAAATGCATTTCTTTTCAAATAAATTAGCTTGTTTTCAACACTGACAAGCAATCAGTAACATTTAATATTTTAATGCAATCCTATTGTACTTTACCTATAATTGTTTGTAGGATTTGTTTAGACATAAAATCCCTCTGATCTTCCATCATGGAACCCAAACGATCATATCCTTCCACTGCAGTTTGCAACATTTTCCCTTGTCTTGTTACTCGATCAACAGCCTTTAGAATGGCGTCCTCTGCAGTCAATGTCTTTTCCAACTGCATGGCTGGCCCTTGGACTTCAGGGTGTTCAGACCCCAGCGGAGCCATTGTCAAACATGTCGCAAGAATGGCAGCTGCCACTGCACACAAATACACTCCTTTGCCTGTCATGGCTGTAGAAAACCCTAATATTACATCGCATATTTAATCTGTTAACTGAACATTCCAATAAACTGTTTCATTGTGATAAAGCAAAGAAAGATTTACCAAGCATACCTTGTTTGAAGCATGTCAGTGACTTTAAAATTATATTACAGTTAAAAGTGTTACACATGTATCAAACAGTGTGCATGTAAACCATACCTGAGAAGTGAAGATGATCCGGAACTCCCTCGTTTCTGGTCGTGTCTTAAATACACGGATCTGTTTATGTACGCTATATATACAGAAGCAGGAAGATAAGCACATTGATTAGAAACTACTTTTTAATTTGACTGGAAAATACCAAAATGGATATGCTTGCATGAAGAATTGTTATGTGAATATTCAGAATCATAAATCCAACTGTGTTATCAGAGCTGCGGCAAAGATGACATCTTAAGTAGGACATTTATTTGCGTAAAGATTTTTTTCCAACAGAGCACACCTTCGTGATACAGCTTTGCGTCACTTTTGACTGAAAGGTAATCAACATAAACATATGTTATATATGGATTATAATACCCATGTCTCAATTTGTTTGTCAATGGCAAATGATTGTAAAACTTTTTTCAATGTCCCTTTTCAAAATTAAAAACATGTAGATATGTAATCTGATTCCAAAAATCTTCCATGAAAAGATCAGTAGCTATGTGTGGTATTTAAAGAGGAAGAAAATATATGTATGTTCACTTAATACTCATAAATTGCATGATTCGAGGAATTATAATAATTTGACATAAGATATATCATATTCTTGTTTTTTCTAAAAGCATAAACTTTCAAGCAACATGTATCCTTTAACCAGTTATCTTACTCAGAGTGTGTGATTGTGTTGGTTTTTACTCGGATTCATTACACAATGAACAGGCATCCCATCCAGGGTGCACCTTGGCTTACACCCTCAGTTGTATGGGATAGACTCCAAGTCTCCCCTTCTCATGGTCTGGTACTGCATAAATGCTCAATGAATGGATAGGTTGCACTTTGCTCGGTTTCAACCATTTCAAGTGAAATTATATTACTGCTGGTGATTCGTGGGTGGAGGGAAGATCATGTAGTGAGCTCAGCCTGAACTAGGAACTTGCAGTATGGTCATTAAGGAAAGCAGATGAGGTATCCAGGGTTGTCTATGCCATACTGATTAATTTTGCTTTATTTGAAAGAATAAAGTAGGAGATTCTACTTTTGGACTTTAAGAACCAAGATGCATGGATTTACTAGTTGTCTAGTATAGTTATCAGCATATGATCATGATACATTAAGAAAACATAATGTGCTGACATTGGTTTTCCTGATGACTACAGACATTTTTATACAATAAAATTAAGTGTTTTAGTACAAATCAGGTCCAGCTCCAGCCTTAAATTGTTGGGTGGACCACAGGATTATTTAGGGAGGTGCTTCCCAATTCGGTCCTCAGGGAGCCCCAGACGGTCCATGTTTTTCTCCCAACCAGCTCACAGTGGTCTGTCTGGGGGTCGCCTAGGACCGGATTGGTTAGGTTAGAGCCCCATTCTGATTTATTCCATGCCTTGTGCCCATAGCCTCCAGAATAGGCTCTGCAGCCCCACAACCCTGCATAGGACAAGCAGGTACAGAAAATGAATGGATGGATAATGATTTGTCTGTATCATCTGTAATGCATCAACATTTCAAAACAATTGCAAAGTCTGAATATTAATCCAAGGGTACTGTAGCTTATGTTTTGTGATTTTTAGAAGTTAAGGGGTGTTGTAGTTCATTTGAGTTTTACTGAAAGTGTCACTTTATGATTAAAATGATTACATTGTAGAATTTTAAAGAAATTTGTGGCCTGGGCTATCTACATTGGCTCTAGTTAGTTTTCAGACATCTATATGGGCGTCTTGCAGAGCCTTATTAGGCTATAGAGACCCCACTACATGGATTCCCAAGCTAAATGTGGTCATTAAGAGATACTATGCTGCTCAGCCTAACAGATCCGCAACAGGTTGAGTGTGTTTTAATTAGACAGTTACATAAGTTTGGTCATTTAATGAGACTCTATGCACAATATGTGCTTGCTTGAACATCACACGTATTGATATTCAGAGCAGATGGTTTCCCAATGAAATTGAGGGGTGCCATAAAACAAGTCACAAAATGTCACAGAACCACAAAATACATCAATAAGACACTACTTTCAGATGCACAGGAGCATAAATGCTTACATAAAGCCACCTGCTACTCCATTAGCTACTCCATTAGCCCGGCGAGGCGCATGTCCCAGCATGCCTCGCGCGCAATTGTAAATAGAAGGACCGCAACAGGAACCCAACGAGCCCCGAAGCCAAATACACAGACTAGTGATGTGGTTACCCGTTACTTTTGAGTAATCCTTACTACCGATTCCTCGGCAGTCCAGTATTCGTTACTTAATACTCGTTACTACAGTGAACTTAAGACGTACGTATGTCTTCTGTCATTAGAACGGCGATGGACAACTAATTACTCTGGCCAGTCAGTGCAGTGACCCGGCCCCATCAGACTCGTATGTGGGCCATACAACATGCAGGCAATCAGCGCAGGCTTCAAATAAAGGAAACCAGGGGGATATTCCATGAAAGTAACTAAAAAAAAAGGTAGACTTTCCCGAAAAAGTCAGACTCAACCTACCTCCATCTCTAAACTTAGCCTTACGTCGTTCCACGAACGCAGTTCGGTTTTAATTAATCAAGGTTCATTCAAGACAGACTTGCATAGTCTCACTTAGTGCGCACCCCCGCGATATTTAATAAGCCCAAATAGTTGAATGAACAACAGATCGACCAAATGAGTCGGAACTCTCACTTAAGTAAGACTGACTTGTCGAAATAAGTCAGACTTTCCCTTAATCCTGCTTCATGGAATACCCCCCAGCTGCAACTGCATGGCAGCCAGAACTGCCGCAAACAACAGTCCGCATGGCGGATGCCGATTGAGAGGTTTGATCAGTTATTTCATTACTGTCAGCAGGCCCGAAGAGAGGGGGGTGCAGCCGGTACATCGCTCCGGGGCCTATGAAGCTCATGGCCCAACTCGTCCCATAATTTTCATTATACAGTGATCCCCAACTATACTACGGTTCAGCCATTGCGCCCCCACTGTATCGCGGATTTTTCTGTGGAACATATGTAACTATATTTCTATTTTGAGGTTTTTCACCTTTCGCTGATGGGTCTGGAACGTAACTTCCGCGATATGTGGAGGATCACTGTCATTTGAACATTTATTTAATTTTTGTCTTTTTAAAATTTTGCAAGTCTGTTTAGTTTCAAAATTAAAAAGGCACGTGGGTCACAGGGTACTTGGCAGCGGTCAATGCACAAAAACTTGTGAAATTGACTATCAACGAGTGTTCTCACCTTGTTCATTCTACGTGTGTAAAATTTTGTATAAGGGCCCACACACCTTCTTCGTACCGGGGCCCGGATTTTCTCTCAGCGGCCCTCACTGTCAGCAACGAATCCCTGAACGGCTAAATACTCGTAACAATTCATTACAGCCTGGTATTCATTACTTACTTTCTCGTTACTACTCAAATCTACACCACTAACACAGACGGGAAACACAAGGTTATAAGATGCCAAACTGCAAGATGCACACACGGTGGGAGATTTACACACGCTAAATACATGAGAGGATCAGACTGGGTACACACAAGACAGGGGTAAAGACACGCGTGACGACAGAGAAACGCAACCATTAACATTAACAACAAGAACAACAATACAAGGGTTAAGGACTGTTAATAAAGAGCGCGATTTCCCTGGCAAGCCAGTCTCCATGTCTCTCTGCTCCCGCGATGCCTCGGTCCGCCCGTCACCACATTATATTGTGTTTTTCTTTAAAGTTTTTACTATAAAACCCAGAAAATCAAAAATTATTATTTGGTAGGTTTGTGAATGCATTAATCGAATTTCAATGCTTTATTATGGGAAAATTGCCTTGGTTCCCATACAAATTGGTTCACGACCACTTTCCTGGAACACATTGCGTTCGTGAACCGCAAGCACCACTGTATGTGCATTCTACATAACGTCTGAATACTCATATACATATAAAATGCAAAATCCACATACACAGATCCAGAGCAGGAACCAAACCCTCAGCCTCAATGCCATGTTCATCACTCATTTACAGAAATGAATACAACACTCAAATGTTAGTTACTCAATTTATTTAACCATTTTACAAAAAGTGAGGCATTAAATCTTGATTCAGAAGCAATATACAAATAAAGTAAAACGGAGGACATTCTCCTGCTTCAGTTGACCACAAGAGCCATAAACATTCAGCGGCCATTTTATTAGGTGCACCTGCCTAAGACCAGGTATTATCTCCCCCACCCCACAACCTCCCTTTGGCTCCAGAATAGCCTGTTCTTTCAGGGCATGGATTCAAGAAAGGGCTGGAAATATTTTGGTCCATGCATTCTTGTATCATCTTGCACTTCCTGCAGATGTTCCAGTCATACATCCATTCAGGATGATATCTGGCGATTACGAAGGGGAACTGAGGGTAGTGAACACTCAGTCATGTTCAAGGAACCACCCTGAAATGATACAAACTCTGTGACATGGCACATCATCCTTCTGGAACGTAAACATCTAAAAAGGGAAGACTGTGGCCATGAAAGAACACACGGGTTAGGGACGCTACTGTGTTCAAAATAACCCTTGGATGGTATTAAGGGGCCCAATGAATGCCAAGAAAACACACTCGCACACAAATTTCAATAAATACCACCTGAATTGTAAATTCTCATTCTAGAGAAGTCTGAATCATAGGTGTGAAACTACATTGCTGTAGGAGCTGAACATGGCATGGTCTTCTGCTCATGTAGCCCATTTGTTTCAATATTTGATGAGTTGTGTGTACAGAGATGCCTTTCTGCACATCACTGCTGTATTGAGCTGTTATTTTCGCAATTGTACACTTCCTGCTAATGTCAATGATTCTGGCCAACCTATTTTGGCCTCTCACGTCAGCAAGGTGTTTTCGCCCACAGAACTGCCGCTGACTGGGTGCTTTTTTGTTATTGTACCATTCTCTGTAAACTCTAGCCACAGTAGTATGTGAAAATCCCAGGAGGGTGGCCGTTTGTGAGATGCTGGAATCAACAATCAAGCCGCGTTCAAAGTCACTCAGATGACACTTCTTGCCCATTCTACAGCTTAATCAAACTAACAAGTTCTTGATGCCCTCTGTGTGCTTTATGAGGAGTCGCATCCAAATAAGATGCTGTTTGGAGAAGCAGGCTGTTTGCATTTGCTAGCAGGTATACCTAATAAAGTGGTCACTGAGTGTATACAGCTGTTCACCCTGTTCTCAAAGTGCAGGAAATTAGTCAAATGAGAAGTCACCATTCTAAGAAACTCTACAGGGGTTGCTATGCATTAAACAGAGTTGAGGGGCAGGGGAACAATGCTGCTGCATTTAGAATCCGTGGACTTTCAGCTGTTCTTCTTTCGCCAAGTCAATCTAGTTGAGAGAATCGGGAATAAAAAGGCAAAGTACAATAACTAGTCTGAGGCAGCGTTTCAGTGATCAGACACTGAATTGTCATTCAAATGAGCTTTTTATCCAAATAAATTAAATTCATAAGAAACTGTGATGAAGTGTGTTAACATACCTCAATAAGGAACTGGCAAATATTCTTGCGCTGGTCACCCTGCAGCTGGATCACTTCACCATACTCCGGATGTTCAATCACAGTGCCGTTGCAGGCAAATTTCTGAAAGTAGATATGCAACAAGCATAAAATGACAACTATTCACTCTTACGCAACATAGTCAGATGCACCTCGACTGGAATACCAATACCTACCTTCTTAAAGGCCTTGACTAATTTTTTCTTGTCATAGTCATCTGCAATTCCCTGAACAGTAGTCAGTGTTTTCCTGCCGTTCCGCTGCTGTATTCTTATGTGGATGTAGTCTTCAGTCCCAGCCGGGAGACGGTCATCACCCTTAGTTGCATCAGCAAAGGGGTCTGTAGGAGTAAGCACAAATTGTAGAAAATGAAAATGGCATAACAGCAGTTCATTTTAGAACAGCACAATATGGAAAACCTACAAAATTACCAGATAGATGTGTCTCACAGGGGTACTTAAAAAAGCTGGATTTTTTAAAAATTTCATACAGGTTATTTTGTACAAAATTAGTAAAACTACTCCAAATTTTTACACCTATATAATCATTTTAGAAATCACCATTGCACATTTACAAAAGAACTGCAGATCTGATAATTCAATGTGAAACATCCAACTAGACTATGTAAAAAAAAAAAAAAAAAAATAGGCAGTAGTACAATACAGAGAAGGCAAGCTGTGCAGCAATGAACCACACATAAAATCTGGATTTCATAAAAAAAAAAAAACTAGCCCCCCCCCCCCCCCAGTCTTTTGGCCACCACCATGACAGCCATTGTTTTCTACCCGACAGAAAATGAGCCCTGTTCTGAATCTATAAAATGACTAATTTCTGCGTCATGAATGGGGTTTAAGGCTTGAATAATTAAACGCTTAAAAAAATTAGGACAGGGGATGCCCGGGTTTCGTTTGTCATCGATACAAAATACACAAAAGAACAGTAACTTATAAACTATTCTCTACCGAAATATCCTTGGTTATGCAGTCATGAAAAGTGTGGTTTCCGTCATGCAAAGATAATGGCACTGTAATAACCAGGGAAAGCAGGTACAAATTATTTATTGTAACTTAGTTTCTGTACGTTTGTATTCTACCACCTCCCACAGCTACGAGAAAACAATCCTCCTAGTAAAGTTAACAGCAAATGTGTGAATACAGCTTCACATCCGCACCTAATAGAAGAATGTCTAAATGTATTTGTAAAACCCAGGCACCGACGTAGTAAATGTCGGGATTAATCCGTTTGGTCACAATTAAAATCCCTTAAAACAATGTTTCGCAGAGGATATTCACGTTTTAGCTAGAAAAATAAAATGTCGGCGAAGTACAGCGGAGCGGGCCTTTGGCTTCAGGCCTACCTACCAGCCACGGCCCGGGGAGGCCTGCCGACCGCAGCGTTATTTCTGCTACGTATGTCACATACGTGACGTTTAAGCCATACTTTTTCATTTAAAAAATTAGAAACATAGCCAAATTAACAGAAATAAGCTAACCGAACTGTTTCAAAACCGGAAGATTCCGTAAAATCTGAAGCGTCGAGATAGTCGTACTAGGCGATCTTATTACTTAACTTCTGATGTATTACTTTAAATATTATAAAAGTCTATCGACCGAACACATATTTTTAAGTCAATTCCGAAAATGACTAACGTTAATGGCTACCTTACACTGTCAAAAGTAGTGAACGAAGTCAAAATCCAAACGACGTCAGCCGAAACTGCCCGACCAGCGATAATTACAAACGTTCCCACGCGATTTGAATCCTACGTGTTCTTAAATCACCTTACCGAAAGTCTGGAGGTTCTGGATAGCGGACATACGATAAGATTCACTTTCCTTTAGGAAGATAACTGGCTCTGGCGCTTTTTGTTCTTGTTTATTGCGATATGAACGCGTGTTCGGCTGCCGGACACAACAGCAGAGTCTCCACAAAATGGCGATCTGCGTAAGGAATCCGGGGCTTACAGCTCCTACGCCCTACAAGGCCATGGACGTCGACTGACGTTATTCCTCCATCGAATGACGGAAATGGGAGTATTTTGGGCTGCTGTCCAAAATAGGGAGATTTTACATTTGTTCTGTTCAGGTCTGTATGTGCCTTAGCACTTAGGTTTTGTCATGGGTCATTGGTAGCGTTAAGTGTGTGTTTCTATGTTCTTTAAAATAATATTATATTCTAAAATCGCGCGCACGTGTGTGTGTATATATATGCATTGTGTAGTAGCCTATGATAAATAAATAGTAGTGGATCCCTTTACCAGATTGAAAGATCTACCCTGCAAATGGGGGCAAATCTAGTTTGCAGGGGCTCAAGGTGGGCTCATATTCAGAAATAGATTTCAGGTGGGGGGCCCTCAATTGGTTTCCTTGATCGGGGAGTGGGGGGTTACACCTCAATATGCTCCGCTGATCCAATGTGGGGGGCACTGGACAGGTTTTGCCAGTCGGGGATGTGGGGTCTCCGTGAGGAGACTTTGCCAGTTGGGGGATGAGGTCTACATTACTGATCGGATCCTAGGGAGATCGGGCCCTGCATGCAGAGAATAATGTCAAAGTAAGTGTTAAACTTTAAAGAATATGGGGGGCATAACAGGACACTTTAATAGATAGAACAAGCAAAATATTGTTATTATATACATACATACATCTTAGAATTTAACTACGAATCCTGATAATGGTGGTGGAGTTATTCTATACAAAAACAGAAACAAATGCTTCTCTGACCACATACCTGTATGTATACATAATTATATGAGTAATATTTTTATTATTAAGGTACACTATATAGACACAAGTATTGGAACACACCTCAATCATTTAATTCAGGTATTTCATTCATAACTATTGCTACAGTTGTATAAAAGCAGTCAGCAGCTACAGTTGTATAAAAGCTGACTGCAGCTGTGCAGTCAGGTTTACAAACATTTTTAAAAGAATGGGTCATTCTGAAGAGCTCACTAAATTCGTGTGTGTTACTGTCATAGGATGCCACCTTTGTAATAAGTCAGTTTGTGAAATTTCTTCCCTGACAGAAATTCCATGGTCAACTGTAAGTAGCATTATTGCAACGTGGAAGTGTTTAGGAAAAGAGGAAACTCAACCATGAAGTGGCAGACCATGTAAAGTAACAGAGCGGGATCACAGAGTGCTGAGGCACACAGCATATAAAAGTCACCAACTCCATGTTGTTCCAAACTCCCTCTGGCATTAACCCCAGCGCAAGACTGGGAACTTCATGGAATGGGC
>JAODJW010000094.1:28803942-28818318 GCA_026777045.1 Hyperopisus bebe
AAAATTTTATCACGGACCCCCTGGCAACACCCCACGGACCCCTAGGGGTCCGCGGACCCCACTTTGAGAACCACTGCTTTAAGGTATGCCATCACAGCACTTTGTACGATCCATCTGTGCTGGTTCACTGTCCTGTTTCTTTAGGCCAGTTAGAACTGTTCTCAGTAGCGGTTTTGCTTGAAGTAGTAGGCACTCGAAAATCAGCAAAACGTGTCTCAGACATCATTCCTGCTGATCTACTTAAGTGTACGCTTGATGTAACTGGGCCAAGAATTTTAAATATTATTATAATAGCTCTATCTGTACAGGTTCAGTCCCAGGTCATGTTAAAGATGCGGTTATTTGCCAGCTTCTTAAAAATCCCCATTCTGACCTCATGAACTTAATAATTTAAGCCTATATCACAGCTTCCTTTTACTGCCAAAATTTTTAGAGAAGATTGTTTTCATTCAATTAACTACTTATCTTGCTTCTAGTGACCTGATAGAACCTTTTCAAACAGGTTTAAGACCCATCACAACACAAACCTTTTATATTATTACAAACAATCATTTCTTAGTAATTGTTCACAACCATCCCATACATTATGAAATAAAGACAACTTTGTGAGCTCTATTTCTTGTGATCAAAAAACAAAATATATTTCACAGTTAAGAAACATCCATCTTCTGACAACCATGAAACTAAACTTTAACTGGTGTTCAAGTGATCCAGTTTCTTAACTAGTTTTTTAAAAGATTAATATGCTCTATCTGGAGATCACACTTCTTATTTAGTTCACCAGATGGAGCTTGCTAAGCTTAACAGGCAACTAGGAAGAAAACATTTTGTTAATCCTGGGTTTCTTGATTTCGTACTTTCATTTATCTGCAGGACATTTAGCCATTTCGTAGAGGTGGATAACTCACCATCTTGGGATGGGTCAGCCAAACTCTGTTAGAGCACAATAAGCATGTGCTACAGCAAGTAAATAAAAATAAGATATTGACATGCATGATAATCAAGCAGATTATCCTCCCCAGATATCCCCTCAGTGAATAGGCAGAAATGGTCTCATCTTCCTTTATTGAATACTTCATTTATATAGCACATTCAACACTATCAGGGAAAATCTAAGGAGTATTCAATCACCTACAAAAGGCTCTGTCGTGGCACCTAGAATCTTGTAAATAGGCTGATTAAGCTGTCGCTCGCTGGGAAAATAAAAATGATTAGATTTAAAAGGCTGGGGTGTAGTTGTCTCTGATGAGCTACTTCCCGGGATGCCTTCAGTTATAGGGCTTCTGCTGTTTTGGAAGAGCACATGCTCTATTGCTGGGATGAGAGGAGCTGTTTAACTGTCCACCTGCTGAACAGGCCTGCCGTGACAGAAAAAATGTCAAACAAATCTTTCTAGGAAGCACATCATACCTTGGTTAATATGTAAAACCATTTACCTTTTATTCGCTTCTCTAGTGTGTGACGGCTCTTTGCCAAAAACAGGAGTCATGCGTAACTAAGCCTGTCTATATATAAAAATCACTGATGGAACATATCTGTTAAATAGTCAAATAATAAGTGCTTCTTTAGTTACAAATACGCAACGCTTCAGTTACTTGGAAAGCTGGTTTAGCAAACAGCTAACTGCTATTTACTGAATTCCCTAGGGGGAAAGGTTCAAAGCTAATGCTCTACTATGCATTTAGGAGATATAGCTTTTATTCACACCTAAAAAGCAGAATGACCTTTAACAATCTTTATACACTAAGTTACTTATACACACTACACAAACAGGCATCAAATAAGTCAGGTTTTGTTTTGATTTTTATTTGGATTATTCAGACAAGTTGATTACATGCATTTCCAGTATCTGAAGGAATTACCTATTTTTCTTCAATATATATATCGCTGGAGGGTTACATCTTTGCAGATATTTGCATGGATATGGATCTTTGCAAGCAATCTTACTAATTATCCAAGTTGCAAAGATGGCCAGACATGGAAACCCATTCACATTCATATTCATGTAAACCCATTCACATTAATACAGTACAGTTTTGGCAGTAGTATCTCTACCATTAAAATCAGAGACCGATAACAGGAAGTATTAGCTAGTGTTTTACTTGATTGATCACAAGTTTATCATCTTCAATAAGTTGACTGTATATTGTAGACATTTATAGCATGAAAAATAAGTAAATAATGAATTGAATCAGTAACCAACACTGCAACATACATTTTACCAATAAGAATCACAACCCATTATGAATGGCAACAAAAAAAGATGCAATGCTATATTAAAAAAGGAAGGGCAAGGTTACACTTTTCCCTCCAACTCCAGGTAGGTAGCTCTTTTGTGTTTGGGAGGAGGTTCTGTGTATAAATGTATATTTTGCACCGCAAGGAATGCACCTGCACTAATCAACTTTGCACGTTTATTTTGACTGCATTCAAGTTCACTTTTCTTCACACTGAATACTATGGCCCATGCTGACTCAATAGATTATGCAATTCCTGCTGTTTTTCCCAGTCCCGTATTTATGTTATTGTTCCATGTCTTCCCAAATGTGCTGGAAATGGATCGGAATCTGGGAACTATGCCAGCATCCAAGTAAACCAAACTTACAGTCATCATCACCTTAAGGTGCTGCATGCTTGGTGACACAGCACATTATCCTTCTGGAAAGCATCGCCTTGAAAAACAGCACACGGTGGCAATGATATTCTGTGGCATTTAAAATGATGCACAATTCAGTAATGCCTGCCAAGAAAACATCTTTCACACATCAAACTCACTCAGATCATGCTTCTTGCCCATTCTACGGCTTAGTCAAACAGTCACTGAACTTCTTGATGCTGTCTGTGTGCTGCATAATGAGTTGGATCCAAAGGAATTGCTGTTTGGAGGAGCAGGTTGTTTTTGTTAATGAGCAGGTGAACCTAAAAAGGTAGCCCCTGGGTGTACATAGCTGATCACCCTCTTCTCAAAGTGCACAAAACTACTCAAACTACTCAAATACTCACCGTTATAAGAAATTCCGCTGGGATTGTGAAGGATTAAGGCGAGTTGAGAAACACAGAAACTGTCATACGGAGCGCGGAAAGGTGAGCGGGGAAGCAGGCGAATGAAGCCATTGTAATGATCAGACGGGGTTTATTGCAGGGAACGGAAACAAACAGGGCAGGATGAGCACTCCACATTACCAACGTTAATGACCGATCTGACGAGACTTACTCAGACACGGACTAAATACCCTGGACAAATCAAAAGAAACAGGAAACAGGTGCTGACAATCAGGGATGAACACGAGGTAGCGAGGTGGGCATGGCACACACGAGGAGCGGACGGAGCTGGGCATGACAGAAATGCAGCAGCATTTAGAATCTGTACTTCAACTGTTTGTCTTGCCGAAAGAAGATCTTTAGATACAGAGCACTTAGAGCAGATAAATCATATTTGCTAGTTCGCTGGAACTACATGAGAAAATAAACATTGGCTAAACTGGTGTTTGAGGTTTCATGCCTATATATGTGTGGCCTAGTGGCCAACCTTCACTGATTGCTCGTTCCATCAGTAAGAGTGTGAAGATTGAATTAGCACAGTAACAGCACAGCTGTACATAAAATATTGCAATGCACACAAAATACATGGAAACATATCAGTTCAAAAGAGGACAAATTTTTGGTGCGTGTCTCGCTGGTGCATTTGTGACCAGGACTTTTGTGTTGTATCGAGTGTCAAGGTCAGGGGTAGCCAATCTTATCCGCAAAGGGCCGGTGTGTATGCGGGTTTTCACTGCAACTCCCTAATTAGATTACTAATTGGAGGACTGATTGGCTGATGAGTCCTCACACCTGGGTTTGAACAGCAGACCTACAGTTTATCCCAAAAACCTGCACACTCACCGGCCCTTTACGGGTAAGATTGGCTACCCCTGGTCAAGGTAATGTTGGTACTATGAAGAACGGACCACATCCAACAGGAATACCTGTGGATTCGAGAGCAAGCTGCCTGAAAGAGATGTCCGGGTTTTAACCCGAAAACACAAAACCACAGCTGCCTAACACACTGCAAAATTAAATGTGCACTTTGACTCGCCTGTTTCCATCAAAACTGTTCTTCAGGAGCTCCACAGGGTCAATATTCATGATCAAGCTGCTATAAACCTTAGGTCACTTTTGCCAATGACAAATGTCAGTTTCAGTGGTGCTATAAGTGCAAATCTTGGGCTGTGGACAATGTGAAACATGTATTGTCCTCTAATGAGTCCACCTTCACTGTCCTTCCCACATCCGGGAGGCTTACAGTGTGGAGACGCCCCAAAGAAGCTTACCACCTAGACCGTTGCATACCCAGACTGCAACAAAGGCTGGGTCAGTGATGGTTGGGCTGCAATATAATTGAATTCCCAAGGCTCACTACTTGTTCTAGATGGGCACATCACTGCCAAGGACTACCAAACCATTCTGAAGGACCAGGTTCACCTAATGGTTCAACCATTTTACCCTGAAGGTGATGCCGTGTATAAGGATGATAATACACACAGCAAGACTGGTGAAAGAGTGGTCCGATGAACATAAAAGTAAAGTTGAACATCACACATGGCCTGCACAGTCACCAGATCTGAACATTACTGAGTCACTTTGGGGTGTTTCGGAATAGTGAATCAGGAAACATTTTCCTCCATCAGCATTGTACTGGCTACTGTTCTGCAAGAGAACTGGCTCAAAATCCCTCTGGCTATTGTGCACGACCTGTATCTGTCATTTCCAAGATGAACTGATGCTGCATTGGCCACAAAGGAGGCTCTACACCGTACTAATAAATCATTGTGGTCTAAAACAAGGTGTTTCAGTTACATTGTCTATCCCCTGTATATATAGCATGATGCGTGTAGAATTCAAAGCCAAAATCTCTGGCTGCATTCAAGACATGTGAACGTGCTGTGAATGAATGACGATTATACTTTTGTGTCGAGCCTATGCAGGTCATGCCGTGGCCTACGGCGAATTTTGGGCTTCTGTGCATATGTATGCCAGTACTATGGTTTTCTAACATAGTATTTATTTCGATTTTTCCTTAGGCTCGTTGCAGAAGATATGATTATTATATCAAAAGTTAAGCAGGTCTAGACAATTATTTTCTGTTATTAAGCTTCACCATGGTAACAGGCCTTTTGAAATTAATAATTTCATGCCCCATGAAGGCTTCAGTTGAAGACTTATTTTGGTGAGGCTTATTTTTTGAGAGGCTTTTGCCCAGGTCTGGGATAAAGTGTTTGTAAAGATAAGTACTACTTGGCGGCCCATACTATCATCTTTTGAAAAGTATGCCTGTTTTTCCTCTTCAGTATGAAACCTGATGAAAAAACACAGGAAGAATATGCAGCCTCCACACTCACAGCTGCAGAGGGTGAGAACTGAACTTAGGTTATCTTGGCCACTGAGCCCAGTCCTCCCCCTTCCTTCTCCCAGTTAGACTGTCACATAAGGTACATAATGCTCTGGACGGTCCAGAAGACCAGGTAGAGAGCTCTCAGACACTCAGAGAAGCATTATGAAGACAGGAGATGCAGTAGAGTCAGCAGTGACACTGCTGTGGAGATGCTAATAAAAGGCACCCTGACCTCCTTACAGGTTGTATACCTGACGGACTATTTAATGGATGATGTTGTCTTTGGCTATTCCCATAACCCTTAAAGCCCTGGATTTGTGGGTCACCTATGCCAGGATTTCATTAGCTGACTGCATGGCAGCCTTTACATCATTGTGCCAGCGGTTGGTTGAACTCAGGGAACTGGGCCTCAGCAAATTCATACTGTATTTATTTAGATTCTAGACTTTATAACAAGCAAACCCTAGCTGGGGAAACTTGAGAATAATTGACATGACAGAGAGTGGCTGAATTCTTTCTTTGATCTTATTTGTTTTCCCTATGTAGTTATGACTATGGCTTGTTTGTAACATAACAGCTGCTTATTCCTGTATTGCACTGTCCTGTCTTGTATTGTACTCTTGTCAGTCTTATCACCCAATGTACCTGCCTCCTCACCTGCAACTGTATGCTTGTTTACAGACTACCTTTAAAACATCTAATTTAGCCAAATGCTATTAATTTGTATGAAGTTTAAATTTCATGAATATGCAGTGTTGGGGAGGTTACTCACAAAAGTAATCTATTAAAGACAGAGGTGGAAAGTTCAGGTCCGAAAAATACAAATCCAAACCAAGGTTTTGTTTCAAACAACTAGTTGAATATAAAGAGTCACAGTCACAGAGTAATCAACTGGTTGGTTGAAATAAACCCTTGGTTTGGATTTGTATTTTCTGGACCTGAACTTTCCACCTTTGTGTGTAATGGATTACATTTGTGAGTAGCTTCCCCAACACTATGAATATGACTAGTTTATCAGACCAAGGCTGCTACAAAGCAAGATAGCCGGTAGATGCAAGTTCAAGATCACTCTTATTAGAAGCTTCTCCAATCAAGTAATAAGCCTAGAATGACCAAATAAATTGGTCATTAGATTACTAAAGCAAAGTCACTAGACTGCATTTTGCAATTTGAACTCTAGGTGGGGTCATAACATTTTCAAAAGAATTGAAACGGTAGACTATACACTGAGGACTATCCGAATTCTACAGAAGTACAGGTATAACATAAATACAGTAATTAAAATAAACTCTAGGTTGTGCTGCTAAAGTAAAAAAAAAAACAAATTGTTATACTAAAATAAATAGTGGCAAACTGGGACAGCGTGTGGCTCAGTGGGCTAAGCCTGTAATCAGAAAGTTGCTGGTTCAAACCCAGCCTTAGCACATCTGTGGCTCTTTGAACAAGGCCCTTAACCCTTAGCTCTCTGGGTGCTGCCCTTCACAGACAGCTTGCTCTACAAAGAACAAGTTGAGGGAGGGATAAAAACAGTTTCCCCACAGGGATTAATAAAGTGATGATTATTATAAATTATTGAAAATAAATGTGCCCTGCGATGGGCTGCCCCCCAATCTTGGGTTGTTCCTTGCCTCGTGCCCGTTGCTTCCGGGATAGGCTCCGGACCCCCCGCGACCCGAAAAGGATAAGAGGGTTGGAAAATGGATGGATGGATGAAAATAAATGTAAAAATGTGAGGTATTTGTTTAGTCTTCAATTAATGGTTTTTGAATTCAGATTCATGGTCTAGCATTCTACTTGTGTTTTTCTTGTACTTGGACTCAGCTACCCAGCACTGTTAATGGACTATGTCTTAACTCAGACTCAGTTTGTTAAAGATATGGTTGAATTTGACTAAGCTCAACTTACAGCATTGTAACCCTATTCATTCTGCTCCAGTATGCAGACTCATTGATAAATAATTCAACTCCAAATCAACTGTTTTTATTAGTATTTATAGATACCTCATCATGTTACTATGTTTGACCTTCAGCAGCTGTGTGTGTGGAGTTCGCATTTTCTATCTGTGTTTTTTCTTCAGGTTCTAGGGTTTAATGCTGAAGAGGAAGAACATGCAATATTATACGTGTTTCCAAAAACAATAGTATTAAGAGGTAGCTAGTGCTTATCTTTATAAACACTGGTCACTCCAAAAATATGCCTCTGCAAATGAAGAATAAGTCTTCTTTTGTTACTTTCATGATCATGAAGGCAGATCAACACAGTTGTAAGTAGCATCTGCCTTTCATGGGCCCCTCCATACTTTTTAACACCTTACGTTACCACATGAATTTATATTACAAAATGTTCAGCTGAAAGTAATTTCAAAAGGCATTAATGTGCAGCTCCACAGCCCTGACGAGGATAAGTGGGTGGAAGATTGGTGAATGAATTAACATACAGAGCAATGGTGATTTTATGTGTTTGTACCTTTGTCTTCAAAGTGTTCAAACTGTAATTAGTACCAAAAGGGAATATTGCCATTTTGGTATAAAAAGCAGATATATTTAAAAGCATATTTTAAAAACTAGTTTCATTTACACCTGTGTCATAGTTGGTAAGATTTTCATCTTGTATTATGAAAATGAATAGATGTAGCTTTAAAAAGTAATGCATTGTCTAATATGAAACATTCAAAAACGATTATACATATTTCAACACCATTTCGCTTTTATTTAATCAAACATGTATGACAGTATTTGCGATGCATAATTTCTGTTCAGATTGTTTTTTTTTTCATATGCAACCTTGCACTGGGTAAATGGTGTGAAGGGCAGCGGAGCGATGGATGTTGTCGAGATATTTCACACCGACCCAGTAATACTGCTGGAAGATGAAGAAACCACCTTGCCATCCACCACTTCCTCCATAATGGTTATCACCTCACGTTTTTTGGATGTAGTTACTGTGGGGCCACTGCTGTGGACAGACATTGATTTGAGACAGTCACACACACACACAAAATCACTGGAAAGTTAATTTTAAAGTAATACATTTTTAAATAGCTTTGGGACAAACCTGCTGATCTCTCCATCCAGCAGCCTCCTGTACTCAGCAATCTCCATTTCCAGGCGAGTTTTGATGTCTAACAATGTCTTATACTCTTGTCCTTGGCGGTCCATATCAGCACGCAGTTGCATGATCTGCTCTTCCAAGCCAGTCACTTGCATCTGAATTGCAGCCAACTGCATTGAGTAGCGGGCTTCCGTGTCCGCAAGTGTACCCTCCAGAGACGCTTTCTGTGGACGACCGAAAAGAGAATAGGCAACAGAGTTTTATCAAACCCTAATGACAGTTTGACATGTTTTGCACCAGTTATATATCTGTTCTTACCATACTGAGCTGGGACTGCAACTCAATCTCGAGACCTTGCAGAGTACGTCTGATTTCGGTGATTTCACTTTTCGATGTTTGCAGAATCTCTGTGCTGGCTGCAGTTTCTTTATTCAATGTTTCTGTCTGTGATAATAAAAATATGTCACTAAGCAACAGGTATACCAGATACATGAGAACAGACATGTGCAGGAAGTCTTCATGGACTTTCTTCTATGACAGTCAGGAAACTATGATACAAATTTTAAACATTGAACTTTTCACATTTCTATTACATTGATCAGTTTAACTCTAAAATCCTATTCATGAAAGTTCTCCGAATACATTTTTCAGAACAAATGTGCAAAAGTGGAAAGTTCAGGTCCAGAAAGTTTGTTTCAGCCACCAGTTAAGTACTCTGTGACTGTGACTCTTTTTGGTTGAAACAAAATCTTGGTCTGGATTTGAACTTTCTGGACCTGAACTTTCCACTTCTGCAAATAAATTACATTTATCCATACATCATTTTTTTCCACTGCTAATCTTGGTCAGAGCCTATCCCAGGCAGCAAGGCACAAATTAGGGTACACAAAAGATGGGATACTAGACACATACACTCACACACACCATCATACACTGTGGGTAATTTAGAGATACAAATTAACCTAACTGCATGTCTGTGGACTGCAGGAGGAAGGACATATTACAAAATAATTAAATCCTATCCAGTATTTACCTTAGCCTGGAACCAGTTTTCCAGTTCTCTCTGGTTTTTAGCAGCCAAAGCCTCATACTGCTCACGGATTTCAGCCATCACCCTGCTAAGGTCCTCCTGTGGTGCTGCATCAACTTCGACATGAACCTGGCCAGTCATCTGTGTTTTCAAAGCTTGAAGCTCCTGAAGAATCACATGTATTTAGTCAGAACCTTAAATCATTAGAGGCGATCTACTGTAATATATTAAATGCTAGCCTTAAAATTGAGAACTAGTTAAGCTATTTTGTTTATTTTCTTTTTTTCTATTTTTATTGTATTCTTTGCTTTATGTATCAGTGATTGTTTTAGTGAAAATATACAATTTTCTCGTACAAAAAAAAAAACTTTTCCAAGACATCTGAACTTAAGGGATAACTTTATAACAAGAGAGAAGACCTATTACTAACAGTGTAATTTGAAATTCTTCTGTGCATGTTGAACCGTAATATTTGAAGTTTTTTTCAGACCCACCTCTTCATGGTTCTTCTTAAGATAGACAAGCTCGTCCTTCAGACCCTCAATCTGCATTTCCAAGTCAGATCTGGCCAAAGTCAGCTCATCTAGAGCTCTCCTTAGTCCAGCAATATCTCCTTCCACAGACTGTCGCATACCCAGCTCATTCTCATACCTGACAATCATCAGATTATTTGATTATTTCCTTCTATGATACTTGCCATGCTCCAATTATCAGCGCAATGCTCCGATATAAAAGTATTGTTCAAAACCTTTATGTGTATTCTTACAGTGGGTTAAGGAAATAAAATCTCAGGATATTTTGCTCATGAAGAAACTCACTTCACTCTGAAGTCATCAGCAGCCAGCTTGGCATTGTCAATACTGAGATAGATTCCACCATTGACACGAGTAGCATCCAGGATCTGAAAAGGGAAACAGATCGTAGTTTTTTCTGCAGCAGTCATTTAAACAGCAGCCACATGATATCACTCTGTATTAAGTTATAACTCTGATAACTCTGTATTAAGTTATAATCAGTAAACAGAAATGATATATTACTGTAATATTATAACTCTTTCCTTAGATTATTCCTGTGATGAAAGACTTACTTTGTCTTGCAGATCACGGATAGTGGCCTCAAAGGCACTGGTGTCTCGAGCTTTTGGGGAGGTCTTTTTGTCCAGGAACTGGCGAATCTTCAGCTCCAGGTCAGCATTAGCCTTCTCCAGTGTCCGTACCTTGTCCAGGTAGGTCGCCAGCCGGTCATTAAGGTTCTGCATGGTGGCTTTCTCGTTGGTGGCGGCATTCATGTCAAAGCCGTCACCCATGCCAAATCCGCCCCCTCCACCACCACCAGCACCGAACCCTGCACCAAAACCAAACCCACCGCCAGAACCAAACCCACTGCTAAAACCAGCACCATAACCACCACCTCCACCACCGCCAGCACCTCCAGCAGAGAAGTAATTAGTGGCACTTGAAATGCGGATGCCTTTACCACCAGCACCAGCATGCACACTGGGGGCACGCATTTTGCTAATTCGACCTCCACCAGTCATGGAAACAGATGAGAGGCTCGCAGTGGGGCCTCTCAGAGATCCAGATGAAGACGTATAGTTTCGGCTTATAGTGCTCATCATGTTTGCTTTGGTAGCGTCAGACGCTTTTCTGGCTGGAGAGAAATGAGTACAGTGCAGCTGGCCAATGTCTGATTCTTTTATACTGCAAAACCGCCAGGGAGGTGGAAGAACAAGGAGGGAGTGTAGGGGCATAGGGGAGGGGACTTCTGTCCATCTCTGTTTAGTGCCATCTGGTGGCGATATGCAGTATTACAGATTTTGTAACGTGTGCAAATCCTGTGCCCTTCAAAAGTGTGAAGTTAAATATTATAGACAGATGAAGTGCAATAAGGGAAGTTACCTAACAAATTCAGTGATTCCATGGTAACATGATAACATGATAAGTCAGAGACATTTTCAGCTCCCATTTCATTCACTTTCTTCATTAATAGTAACTTCCCAGACATGTTGTTTGTTCTGGTTCTTCAACTAGCTTTTAGTTTAAAGAAAAACAAAAAAAATCAAAAATTGTACAATTACAATGCTTCTGTTTATTACTGATGAATAGTTTCTTTTGGATTTGCGAAAAAAGGAGTTAAACACGTTGCAGAAAGAAGGTGTGGATGTCAGCTACAGGTTTACATGTTTTAGCATTTTAGTTTTTTCCACATTGTCAGAAGTATCTATTTCAGTCTATATACTGTGACAAATATGAAAATTACAGTGCAGCAGAAAGACAAGTTCTGCTATCTTTTTGTGAATGACGTTTTTCTTTCTTACAGTACTGGTACTGATGTGCAAGCTTCTGGTTATCAAGGCATTGAAAAAATTAAAAAAAAAGGTAAAAAATAAAAAGTTTTCCTGTATTTTCACTGCACAGGTGAGATACAAGCTTTGTGAAATACATTCAAACAAGTCTATAGCTTTCCTATCCTCGCCCACTTGTTTAAACAGTAGCATGATGATTCTTGCATGGTATTTGTCTAGAGGCTCATTTTCAAACATGTTACAGCAAATAATATGCCAACTTAAAAGTAGATTACAGTGTGATTCCATTGTGAATATCACAAATTAACACAAGCAAAACATGGAAACCATCAATGGAGTAAAAAACTTGTTTTAACAGTTAAAGTAAAATAGGTAGAATAGTCTTCTTTCAGGACATGTACACGTAATTAATTTCCCTGTCACTCTGGAATTATTTAGTATTTTACATGCTCTCAATAATTATTTCTTAATGTCATGTTTCAAGCCCTCATGTTATGTTTCTCAGTTATTCTTCTTTAAACACTACGTGTAATTCCACACATCAGCGCTATGTTTATTCACTGGACTATATGCATTTTCCATTGCTTTTACACAAAATTCAAATTTATGCAGTCGAGTAAGTAAACTAATCTCAAAATTGCCTAGTGGTACATTGAGTAAAGCTTGGTCATCAGAATGGATTACAGTGTAAATGTCAACATGCTCATTGCTAATCGTAATATGTAAAACGGCACAACCAGCAGTCAGAAACTGCCACACAAATCACATTAATTGCAGTATCACACGTGTCACGTAATTTGCTGTGATCTGGCATGATTGCAGCATCAAAGAAAGTGAAAAAGGTTAATTTTGTGTTTTACTACAGTCTCACAATTGTTTAAACACCTTTTTTTGTAGCGCTGTCAAGATTTAAGTTCAGTCACTTTGTCAGTCTGTACTGTGTAGCCAAACACTAGATTTCACTTGCAAAAGGCTATAATTTACTCATGTTAATACACTCATAATTCAAAATCACATAACTGCATCAAAGAATGTGATGTTATCAGAATGGCATATCCTGTTATTATTGCTTAAGCCAGAACAATCAAAATTCTAAATGAATAGTGTCAATATGACAGGATACCCCTCAGGTGTGTTTATTTGCTTCATGTCTCATTGCCACTGACATAACCACCCCTGTAAAATGAGGATAAAGTGTATCTGTACCAAAATGAATAATATTATTAATTCATGCCAATCTCAGCAAACATGTAAATTCAGATTTCTTTATATGTTTGGTACCTTTATGGAGGTATGAAACGGAAAATGCTAAATACTTGTACAATATAATATTGTAACATGAGAAAATGCTTTGAAATACATTAAGAACAATAGTGAATATTAATAAGTAAATACACTGAACTCTTACAAACGAGATGGCTGTGGAACACCATAAATCAATGTTAAATGATGGCACACCTATTTTCTCCCAGAATATTCAGATGATTGATGACACTGTGGACGAACTCAGGTTTGGCTCCACTCTGATCAGCTTCTATCATACTTGGTTGATTTCATGGTTTATATCTGTGGGGTTTTGAGTGGCCACCTTCCTCCGCCTTGTGCCGCAACCCCATCTACCCCTTATCAAACCACCCAGTATTCTAATGGTAGTTCCTGTGATATTTGGATTTTCCATATTCAGGAACTGTCAATTTTTTGTTTCACCCCTTTAGCAAGAATGTGCTTCAGAACTGGCAGTTTTAGCTAAAAGCTATGGTGTGATCACTTCAATTCATGTAATATGTAAGTTTGGCAGTTTCTGACTGTCGGTTGGACTGTTTTGCCTGTTTAAGGTTGAATGCTTTGGCACATCTCTCAAATGACCATTGACATTTACAAAACAAGGTGTGTGTGACCCCCACCCCATGTAGTCACTTGTGCACAATAGCACACTGTTTCTCATTGTTTCACACAAATTGAACATTTTTTAGTTTTTTTTTCTTTTTTTTGCTTTGGTTTACATGCTTACCATTCTCATAATATAAGTGCATTTTTCAAAGGTTTATTCATACAGCACAATAGGGTGTTTCTGCTGCAGATGGATACAAGTCTCCGAAACAATTAACTTGTGTGTCAAAAGCAAATGATTCTGGCAATGAATTGGTCAGTGCCACCTAAATGAAAAAATGCCTTCATCATCTTCAAAGCATGACAGTCAAAATACTTAGATATATTGTAAAATTGTCAGTGTAAGTATGTCCTTCATCTCCACCATTCTACGTGACAGTCATTTCACACTTTCTCATTGTCACTGACTGATCACTTCTCTTTACCAAGCTCTTTACCAAACTGATTTTTATTCATGTTAAAGACGGTTTGAACTTTGCAAGGCTCTAGTTTACAGTGTGTGAAGTTCACTGGCATGAGAAAGCACTCACATCAGAGGGCCGGCCCAACCCTTTTTGGAGCCCTAAGCAAAATTTGTCATTTTTCATTTTGTTTCCCATTCAGACAGGCTGATCAGATGGGGTGGGATGGGGTGGTGTGTGTGTGTGTGTGTCTGTGTGGGGGGGGGGGGGGGCTCATAGCCACGGGGTGCTTATGCCTTTGACTATGCCTTGGGCCGGCCCTGAC
>JAODJW010000094.1:28818418-28833848 GCA_026777045.1 Hyperopisus bebe
GTGGTGTGTGTGTGTGTGTGTGTGTGTGGGGGGGGGGGGGGGGCTCATAGCCGCTGGGTGCTTATGCCTTTGACTATGCCTTGGGCCGGCCCTGACTTGCATGCATGCATAACATCTTCAGATCTGTACTGAAATGGTCTTTAGACACAGAGCAACAGAAGCACTTTATGATATAAAAAATGACAATACAGAAGTAACAAAATGCCAACAAAAATAGTACATAATGTCCTGGCTGCAGTGAAAAAAGTGACATGGGTGATAAAAAAAACCTGCAAAATTTGGTCATAAAACAGTGAGCCACAATAAGTTTTGGATGACAACCCGTGAGATGGCTAAGAATGCAGGTAAACCTCGAGGATTGGGACCAGTGCCACGTCACTGCATTTTATGGAACATATTCTTGGATCATTCTGGAAGCTTGGTGAACTGCTCTGCATGTAGTGGCTGAGATGATGATCACTTACATATACAGCTCTGTGTATAAAATTACTTACTGGGAAACTACATACTCCATTTTAACAACAAGACTCAGGCAACTGATTATTGTGCCAGTTCAGGACAATTGCACATGATAATTTACATACATGTAGTAAAACATTTGCAATTTAAGGGAATTGATGAGAATTGATGTTATGCTATGAACAAGAGACGTCATGGTGTGGGAATCGCAAAACTTGTTTTGCAAATGTTAATTGTGATTTGAGAAATGTGCCAAAGCAATCGAGAAAAACCGTAAGCCTTGCTGGTCAAAATAGATTGTGTAGTGACTCAGTGAAATAATTATATATAAACTAAATATGTAAGCAATCACTGTAAGCCACCACATGCGAAACAGTCCACCAAATTTTTAAAATGATTCAAGAATATAAATTGCATAAATTGCTGTGAGAATGCAATCAGAAATGCTTAAAATGCTGCAAGAAACGCAATGGAGACATTTAAACAAGATGTTTAAAGAAAAATAACTGTCGTCCATGGATTATGCTTAAAGTTTGTGTGACGCTCACTGCTCGTCAACTCACACCTTTATACCTGTTGCTGGGGTTTGTTCTGGCTTCGTGGTTATAAAGGAGGCAGGCAATGTTATTTGGATATAATCATATATTTACTCTCCTTCTTAAAAGTACAAAACTTGCTGGCTCGGCACTACACTTTCACCCCTGTTTCCCGCTCCCGCGCCAACTAACTCTCTCTGTCCTCCACATCTCATCTCACCCTTGCAATCCATCCACAAGCTCAGAGAAGGAGACCCACTTCCTCATCAACATAACATAGCCAAATTAAACTCTTACATTTGTATCAGTTGATTTGGTCAATTATATAAAACATTTTATGAAACATTCTTATGACTGTAAGTTCAAACTGTAACAGGATATCTCATGTAGGTGACATTAACTGCGTTGACTGATGGATATCTGTGATTTTGAAACATGAGTTAAATGTTTTCATTAAATTATGCCCTTTTGCAGGCACAATCTAGTGTTTCGCTGTACATTATAAATTGATATGCTGATTGCACTTAAAGTTTTGAAAATGTTAATGGTATTTCAATAAATGTGCTTAGGCAATTGAGGAAAACTAAGAGAACAAACTGAATAGCCTCATCTACTTGTTCAAACAGTAGCAGGATGGTACTTGTGGGGCGTTTGTCTGGAGGCTCAACAGGTTACAGCAAATAATATGCTGACTCACCACCAGCACAAGAGCTCACAGATCACAGTTTGAGTCTATTAGAAACATAACTAATATACTGCATGTCAAACTCAATGCAAGATATTTGTTTCTCAGCACAACGAGGTGTCGGCTCAATGTAGCTATTTGTAGGGAATTTGCACTGCACTCATGCACTATTGTGTTTACGCAAAGTTATTTGCACAGACATGCTGTAACAGGCTAATATTCAGAACCAGATTGTTATTTTGGCTGTTCATAATTTAGACCCTTAATTAAGAATAAATTGAGTGTTCCTTCGTTATATCTACCATCTTAATGTTCCATGAGATCCTAAAGCATCGGGGGCTGGTTTTTTGGCTGCTGCATCATGGCAGCATTAGCGGGTTTTAGACTTTCCCACAGAAACCACTTTGTTAGGTATCAGGAAACAAATGAAGTTACACTGCGGTCTCACCCCTCCAGTGCTGGCATTCCCCCAAGCCTGCATATGTTTTTTGGGGAACTATGATTTCCTCAAAAGGTCTAGTAACGAATGGTTACGTCTGAGGGTGTGAACTGGCATCCTATCCAGGGTGTCTCCTGCCTCATGCATTATGCTGTCTGAGAAAGGATTAGGGGTGCCACCCTAACCCTTATAATATAGGACACAGCCGTTTATTTTACGGGACAATCCCATATTATGAGCGATGGGTGGCGCCCCTAGAGTCGATCTGGCCTACCATATCCTTAGAATGGGACTGGAAGATCAATGCATGTACAATCGACCCTTCCACAATGCCCGCGCTATCTGGAAAAACCACGGAAAATTGTGAGTGAAGTAAAGCAAAAAGATACAAGAAACGTGAGATACAAAGATCACTGAGATCACTGCGAGATCACTGCAGGATATCACGTGAGCAGTTGCTGCAAACGAACTTGGCCTTCTCCAATCCAGCACTGTACATATATTTTCTGCATTAATTACTAAACTTTTTGTGTGTTATCTGCGGCTTACGCAAAACTCCCAAAAAATTCCAGATATTTTCTTATGCCGACTCCGCAATATACTGAATGGGGAATCGGAATGAGGATAGCCACAGTACAGAAGGGTTTGGTACATATCTCATATGACAATTAACATTCACAGAACAGCTAATGTAATCCCCACACCATAATTTCACTTCAGCACAACAGAGTGACATTCACACAAATTTCCAGATGTTCTTGTGCAATCAATCTGTTGTTTTAGTCTTGTTGGTCAGAACTGGATTATGTTTTTTCCCATTGTAATACTTTTACACCCAAAACTGTATTTGTAAGTGATCATCATGTTAGCCACCACATGCAAAACAGTTAACCAAGCTTTCAAAATGATTTTAAAATAGATTCATTGCCATTTTGCTGTTTTTGTATTGCGCAGTGACTGAAAAATGGCTGGAAGTGCTTTCTCTCCCCAGTGAACTTTATGTACTGTATAATGTAGAACTTGCAATGTTGAAACTGCTGTAGAAGAATGACCAGTCAGTGACAATGAGAAAGTGGGAAATGGCTACCATTCAGATCCATGGAGCTCAGGAGCATATTTACACTCACAATATATTTAAACTTTTTGACCCTTCTAATTTTGGTGGCACTAACTAATTCAGGAATTATTTGCTTTTAGACATGAGTTAATCGTTTTGGCCGATTTACGTCCTTTTACAGCTTAACATTACTGTCTTGCTATATGCATGAATTAAGTCGAGAAATGCTCTTATAGTTGTGAGATAGTTAACAATGTTTCAGGAAATGTGCCAATGCAATCGAAAAAAACTGTAATACCGTATATGAACCAACAACACTAATGTTAATGTACAAAGCATGCTTGTGTTACTTATTTGTTGTTATGTTTCTAGGAGAATCAAATTGTATTTATGAGCTCTACTGTGGTGGTGGTGACTAGGAATATTACTTGCTGTGTCCAATTAAAAAATAGCCTCTAGACAAATACCACACAAGCACCATCATGCTTAAACAGGAGGGTGAGGGTAAAAAAGTTAGAGACACATTTAAATAGTTTCAGATACTGGCTGCTGCCTTTATACAGTGGAAATTCAGTAAAATTGTTGATTTGAGGGAGATGTTAATCAGTATTGATCAAATTTTTGTATGAAGCAACACTGTTCAGTCATTTAAAAAATTGTTCTGCTTATTTTTTTTTAGTCTTGTACAGTTAAAACTCCTTCCCTGCTGTATGTGTGAGAAAAAAGTGAGTTTTTGTGTTTCCTTCTACAAGTGAACTGGTATCTCAAAAAGGTTACATACATGTGACCCTACTATAGACCGACATACAGTCTGGTGTTCCCCTGCCCTGCAGTACCGGGGCTAGGCTCCAGGTGCACTTTAACTCTGTATTAGTTAACCAGCTGAAATGTTAAGCCCCTTTGAAACTTGAATTCCCCTTTGAGATGGATTATATTTACTGTGCTGTTACTGTGCTATTTATTTGTGTGTCACAAATTGATTTTACCAGTTCCGCCACAGTCACATTCTAGCAGAGAGTTGTTATCCACACATATGTTATATGGCTTAGGTGACAGTGGTGAAAGGGTTTTACATGTTTCATGATAACCATCATTTACCGGTACTTATCTTTCCAGATGTACACATATAAAATTCAAAACAATGAGGGTTTTCTTTAAACAAATTTCAGAAATTGTTTGATGCATTTTAACAATAGTTACATGTAAATATGCAGCTATCATAATAATTTACTAACATTTCTGTCCAAATCTAAATCCCCAGTTCTCGTCTCTGCGTACAGATCTCAATGCAGAAATACAACTGCAATTTAATATCATTATTCTGAAAAAGGAACATTTTCTGTATTTTTTTAACAGGGACCACGCACTGGCAATAAATATTTAACATCACTGTTTCATTATCACTTCCTGTCTATTCCTAAATTGAAGTCCTACCCAATTTTTATTTGACATATATTAGTGCAAAAGGACCCTTTTGTATTCCAAATGATTGGGTTAAATTTTAAAAATGAGCAACTATTGAATCATCATCATTAAATCCCGCTGAGGGTCTGAAATTTATAACTTTATTTGACTGAAGTATTACTCAAATGCACAAGTCGTCTTTCATTTGGGCAACTTTATTGAAAATGACTGAAAAATTAATGAGTTAACATTTCTTAAAGCAAATAAATCAGTCAAAAATCATAAATGTAGTTAAAGAATGGTTAACTGGGGATATGCCTAATTTTAATTTCAAATATAGTGAAGCAATTGGGCATGTTTATTTTGAAAGGGATTGTTCATAATGATGAATAATTCTTGAGCTATTTTATCAGGTAGGGTCTTGCACAGTCAACCCTGGAAATCATGAAAATACAGGAATTCCAGAAAGCCAGAATGAAATTCCTTGTAGATGGAATGTTCTCAAATTCATAATGACCAGCATCAGCTTCCACCACTTACATATACAGCATTGGTCATGCTTTACCTAGAACCTCCATTAAATCTTACTGCTATAAAAAACACTGGCAATGAACAAATATCACAGATGGCATCTCTTAGGACACATGAGCTTTCATGACATTGCAAGGTAGCGATCCATTGAAAGGACTGTATGGCAATACTGAACAATTAAAAACAAAAAATGTCAGAAATATGCAAAATGATTTTGGAATGGTTTTTGTGTGTTTAACAACATTCGTTTAGTACAATCACAAAGAATTCCGTGAATATTATATCTAAAGATGAAATCATGTTACAGTCTCATAAAACAGTAAGTAAAGTAAAAGTCAAACTTCTGGAAATGGGAATGTTGTGGTTTAGCTTTGCTCATTGTATTCAAGTGGATCCCACAGCATCAAAATAACAGGTTTTATCACACACACAAACAAGTAAGCAAAATAATGCACACAGAAATTATTTCTTTTTCCATTTTAATTCTAGTTGTCCATTCACAGAGTTTAATTTAGCCGGTGGCACCTGCTCATTAAGTTGTAAAGAAACCTTAAAAACTAGATTGGATACTTGAGAAAGGCCTTCTCTGTTTTTAATATGTTTTATATAGCCTGATCTATGATGCATTCAAATCATAACACAAACAGAAATGCATGGGGGGATGAACATTTCACTGAGAGATATGATTAAATAAACTCAGAATATTTTTACAATGAGACAGCTAGCCAAATGCTCAATAAATATACACAGTTTAACAATCGTGAGTATGAATATGAGCTGGAATATACTTTCTTAGGTACAAGGTGAAGAGACAGATCATATCCATCTCTGTAAATATTACCTTATAACGTATATTCATATTGTGTATTCATGAGTCTTCTATGTTTACAGTCATATCATAGTCAACATATACAGTCAATACACACAGTATTATACACATTTACAAAAGCATGGGTATTTTGCTCTTTTAAGTGTATAGATTGATTAAACAACGCATTGATAGCTATGATACATTTTCAGGGGCTTGGAAATGATCTTGGTTTAATTTTGGATTGAATTTCATCTTAGGCAAAACTGTTACTAATAGATTATAGGTCTAGGTAGTGTGCAAGCTGCTCATAATGGCCTTTTTTTCCCGAAGAGTTTTTTTCCTCATAATGTGCAAAGTCAAACTACTGTACACAACACTCCATCCGCTTCTGGAGTCTTCATGTAACGTAGCAGAGACACAGTTTGTTCCTGAGTTTCTAGCGGCTGCTATCCGATCACCAGGTCTTGCTCTTAAAACTAATGTGCCCTTTGACCTCATTTTGTCCTGTAAAAGTCAACCGAACTAATCAACTAGCCACAAAACACTTCCTGCAAAGCTGGCTTTAGGACTTGAGCAGGACATTGACTTGGATCCTCTGGCCAGTGTAACAGTGGGAAATCGCCTGAGAAGTACAGCAACATGGTGGCAGTATTAGGAAACATTACAAGGAACGGAATTGTTCTACCAGCAGTGGCCTTGCCGCGTCTTTTTCCGCAAACATTTTACAGCAGAAAAAAATAACTGACATTGTACCACCCTATCAGATGATTTTCAGCAAGTAACAAATCACAAATTGAACTAGACAGCATTATTCAAAAGTATGAAGTGAGCATAGCGCCTGAAGTTATTGGGTGGTGCCCTGCATTCATCATGCTGTGTGTTTGCCAGTGAAAGACTAGATCAGGGAGACAGAAGGCATGCCGACTGAGCAGGCAGATCAGAGCAGCACAGGGATGCTTGTTCCAGGCATGACATGTTTGGAGTGGCTACCATGAAATGTGCTAAATACAATGAAATATGAGGCTTTCTTTCCTTAATCATGGATTTTTTGTTTTGGATTATTTTACAGATTCAGAAAATACTGTTCATTTATTTACACTAGTAGCCAAAATTAAGGAAACAATTTTCAGAGACTGCAGAACTGTATTCCAGTTACTCCAGTTACTTATTTAATCACCCAGTGCATGATACTTGTAAACATTCTTTGATTATTTATAAACATTAGCGGCAATATTCGTGTAGTAGTTCTTAAAGCGTAATGCCAAAAATACTGTTTCCACAGTTTTGGCCACTAGTGTATTTTTGCTTTGCAGTCACTGGAAAAATCCAAAATAAAGACTGCAATTCCAACCTGTAATCTATTTTCACCTGTTTATCAGAATATAGATAGAGTGACTCAGAACCTATAGTGGGAATAACAGATCATCCATCACACATTTAGCATACCAGCTCTGGAGGCTCACTGTTAGGGGATACTGAGAGGCCACACAAAGTAACAAATAATTATAATATAAGTAACGATTCGATATTCAGGATCTTAGTTCCAATAAGTTCCAATTTTCGTTTTACTTTCAGTGTAACAAACATCAGTTACCTTTGCAGTTTGCAATCCAGAGAGATTTGGACCATGGAACTTTCATTCTCAAGCACATGCACAAATTGACAATGGGAATGGGTCTCATAAGGTTCTGAAACAGGTACGCAAAGCCCAGTTGTGGTGGTAGGGACAAGACACCTAGATCCACTTAAACATCAGTGTTCATAATTGCCCGGCACCCATGAAACAGCACAGCTTCCAGAAAACGAGCAAATCACCCACCCCCCTGGGATGACATACGTTTACAGATGCTCAAATGCGTCCATTTAAGGACGGCGATTCCTCCAAATGTGAGAACTCTAGTTTACAGTCTACACTTCACATCTTCGTATGCAAAAAAAATGCATGGTACCCTCTTTCTTTCCCAGCCACCAGCTGGGGTGCCTGTGTGCACGCATATTAACGTAGATGCCCATGCATGCACACAGACATTTACTTGCATGGAAAGGGAAAAAAACTGCTGTTTCACAGTGTGTGAGAGAGCTCACTGTAGGACCCAGCTAAAGTGTGGCATAATCTTGAAATATACATATAGAAATATAAATAAAATATAAAAATATTATTACAGTTACGTTGGCTGGAATGTTAGTAGATACAAGATAACAGTAGCCATATGATAAACAAAGAGAGTAGTTGAAGTAGACAGAGAACAGATACAAAACTCTGCTGGGAAACAGGTGGCAGTGCTGAGAATATACAGGGAGCTTCTACCCGGTAAGTGCCAACATTTAAGACATAAAGTACAAAAAATCTAAGACAGAGGCAAAAGGTGATTCCACAATCCCCCCCCTCCTTCACACCCACCAGTGGCTCCCACAATGTGGGACAACTGGATTAGGCAGAAGTGTGGCACGCTTCATTCGCTTAGCCTTTACCCTGATCAAAAATAAAAAAAAACAGCATCCTTATAATGCATCAGTCTGTATTCTGGAGAACCAAAGCTTCTAGTCCAGTGTGTGGAGTTCTGTGAAATATGACTGAAAATGCAGTGTCTCGTTCATCTGGTTCTCAGTAATAAAAATGAAAAATAGAATAGAAATAGAATAGAATAGAAATTGAGGGAAAAAAAGATAAAGCTTTTGGGACACTGGAAGAAATTCTTCTTGCCACTGGAAGTCCGCTTTTCGGATAAGAAGTTTTTTTGGAGATCTGAATTGTGCTTGAAGAAACGACTGGCAGTTGGTTCTTGCTGGAATGCCTGGTTGTTGCCCATGTGAGGAGGAAGATGCATGTGGAGATAGGCTGAAACGGAGGATATTACAGAAGGGTGGAATAACTGGACAGGTCACTCAAGGTGCAGGAGTACAGCGATGAGTGGAAGACTTTTTCTTCTTAATTCCTCCTCAGTGAAAAGGACACAGTGCAGAAAAAGAGCAACTGAGAGACTGTAAGCCTAACCACCACCAGATCTAGAAGAGAAACAAGAGAGACAGCTGAAGACGTGCATAGAGATTAAACAAGACTGGAATAAAAATATTACAAGGATGTCAAGAAATGGAAAAAGTCTTCGAAGCAAAATACAACAGCATATACAAAAAGACACTAGATCATTCTTCCATGTATGGAATTTATTTATTTTCACTTTTTGACTTTTTCATTGCTTTGACATCATTATTTCCAATATTAGCAAAACAGTCATGGACACATTTCAATTGCTGTAAAATGTCATTATAAGTTTCACTGTACTTAAAATTTAAAGCAACTCATATCATATGAAAAATGTTATAATAGGCCAACGTTTATGACCTTCTATGGTGTAATAATGACCTAAAGTGGCTTTTGAAATGTTTAAATTAGTTGGCATAGGGGGACAAAATATACATTATATAAGTAAATACGTCACGTTTCTTTAGTAACCAATAATGTATTTATTGGTTTTATTACAAATCCTTATTACTTCATTCAGTCTTAAATAATGTGTTTACAATTTGTACAATTTCTTCTGTTTTTAGGAATGTAAAAAGATCTGTTTTGTCTAATTTCATGTACTACATTGATACAAAAATAATTTATGTTAACATGGCTTGTATCGTGACGTTAATCTGAAGCTCATAAAAACCAAGACGTCTCAGTGAGCAGTGATCAGACCTAAGATCTCTAACAATGACATCCGTTGCTACCTTCGGGGGAATGATTTCTGTTTTTCTTTGAATTAAATATACTATAAGAAACATTAGCAGAATTAGAATTTGATTCCAGATTTTTAAAAACAAAGCAGAGGAAGAGAAAAACTTTGGTCTTGGGTTACACAAGTCACATTCCTCGGGGTAACCAGGCATTTTGTGATGGGACACCCCAGAGTGCCACATTAGTATCATTTTAACCATCAGGACAGGCTTTTGGTAAAAATCCCAGTGCATGTATCAAATGCAATTGCACATGATTACCGAGTAAGATTATGCAGTATTAGGAGAAGGCCTGGGCACAAACAAGGTAAGGCTCTTAAAATGAATAGGGAGTTCACAGCTTAGCCTGCTGGGCTGGTTCGTACCTTCCTCTCCGGATGTTTCTTTATGAGAGCCGTAATGGACAGAATGGGTGAGGGAGAGGGAGGGAACAGGTTAGAAGTTGTGTATAAAGAAACAGAAACTTCATTGTGTTTCTGGAATTCTATCCCACAAAGAAACATTCTGTCTTTGACAATGTTATACAAGTGGAAATCCCTTAATATGAAACAAACAGAACCTTTTTAAAATAAAATAAGAATAAATGTAGACATAAAAAATACTGATCATTGCTTGAAGCAATTACAGTGTTGAGTAAATCAGAATTTGATCCAGAATTCAATACCAATGTACCCTGTGTCAGGCATTGATAGATGATGCTTTTGGCCAAAGAGGCTACCAATGTATTTACCTAGCTTTCACTTCTAAGTATTTACTCATATTACACTTTAGACTGACTACTGTGTTTAGCTGCGCTACAGCAGGTCTCCCAAACATATAGATGGAAATACATGGAGATACAAACACATGCAGAAAAATTCACTTAAATTTATTTTTCTATAGTTCATTTGCCCAGCACGGTTGGCCCAAAGCACTGAACAGGTGACACTGAATTTCAGCAGACCTTGTTGGGCTTTAGTTTAGACTGGTTAGTGATGGACATTAGCGGAGACAGAAGACTCATTGTGTTAATCGCTGGGATAACTCTGGAACAAAGACACGGTGAAAACCCATCTTTGCTGCTGCCTCAACCTCCACCAATAGCTACAGGCCATGCAGTCATGCATACTAAGCCCCGGTCCCTCCCCAAAGCACAACACCCAACAAGAACATCCATGGCAAGCATGCAGGGCAGGATGGGACATTTACTGAGATGAAACAAGTCGCTGGCAGCCTGAACATAAAGTTCAGGACAAGAGGTAGGACACGCCCAGACTCCTACCCTGGCATTTCAAGCATTTCATATTAGAGGGACCCAATTTTAACTGAGGAATTCTACCTCTACAGTACTCCCATGAGTAGAGTTCAGCAGCTGTATGAGCAACTGAGATGGAAACCTTCACCATGACAGTGGGACTACGAATGAGTATGACACAATTCAAAATGTACAAGTAAATTTTCTTACTTCGCCTGAAATTACAAAATTATGAAAGGTGCTGCAAAGAGCGTGAGTTCATTGGTAGGGAGTTAAAACCTGTGAATTAAATTAGCGAATTAATCTGCACTACGTCCTGCCCCCTGCCTGAAGTTCCCCATCTTCATCCCGGACATAACCAGGAGTCCTCTTGGCATACACAAGGTGCTTGCTGGGTATTTTCTGGGTACCAGTTATAAGCAGACAGAATCACACAGGCATGCAAAGGCTCTTACTTAAATCCCCATCCTGTCCCCCCCAGGACTATAGCTGCCAGGAGAATTGCACCCGCAATGGACCCTATTATGATATTGGTGCCACTGGGACCTGCATAAAGGAGAAGGAGGGGAAGAATGGTGGGAGGGGGACAGTACCACCAGACACGTCAGAATGGAGCAGGAGCACCGAAACACAGCCGGCTGGAGAGAGGGAGGGGGGAAGAAGGGTGGGCAAGGAGACGACAGTCAATGAAGAAAGCAGTGTGACTTTTCCTGTTACTTCTGCCTGTTTTTCCCCCACTCTTTGTTTGCAGGACACCCGCTTGCCTTGTGGGGGTTTTTGTTCTGCACAAGCAAATTGCCATAAAGCCCCCTCCCACCTTCTCACTGGCACACTGTAAGAAAATAAGCAAGACACGTTTGAGGTAGGAGCTTAATGCCTGCTGCACATACAGGTCAGGACATATAGACTAAAGAGGCAGCCGGTGAGGACCTAGATCCCCTGGGTCACTCTAGATGGAGAACTCCTGCTTTAGCCTACTCTGTGTTATATAAGCTTGGCGGCGGTGCTCTTTATTGCGTGCGTGAGCGTGTAAGTGTGTGCATGTGTGCACGCACAGGAGAAGAGATTCCAGCACAAACATAAAGATTGGGGTGCGGTTAATTATACTGCTATCCTCCCCACAAGGAGATTACATCATCCTTAAAATATATTGAGAAGGACACAGGGATTTATTCAGAATATGAACTCTGCAGATGCAAAATGGAGAGCAGGTCGAAGTCTTTACTGTGAAATACAGATGTGTGGAGATGGAGCGCACTACTGGCTCCTGTTTGTGAGAGACATGCACGTGTAGAGATGCAGTGAGGTACAAACCTTTGTATTTCTCAAAGCCATCCGGGGGTTTGGGGTCCGGAATTGGGTCATAAACACTGCAGTCCTTCCCAGTGTAGTCGCGGTCGCAGATACATTTTACTTCATTACTGCAAGTCTGACATGGAAATAACGAAGAGTTAGGAAGAGAGTCGGTGTTTATTACAGCGCCTCCCATTTTAGTCTTATTCTGTGAAAGCTGTACATATATCAAGCATGAATCCGCATGTGTGCAGATGATCATGATTAATTCTAAGACCATAGATATCACCAATGTTAGTCCATTTAAAAATTAATTTCTGTATACATCCAGTTAAAAAATTCACCTACCAAAGTACTTAATGGTATCAAGGTAGGGTTGAGGGGATATTGAGCCTATTACCAAATGCTATTTTTGATATAACTAGTGACTTTCATGATAGCAGTAATTTAATTTGCGGATGAAGCTATTTTCGCATAACTGCTTTTTCCAACGCAGAGTCGAGATTCAATCTGAAGCCTATCCCAAACAAAGGTCACAATGCAGGTCACACCTGGGATGGGATACAAGTCCATTACAGGGCTCGTCGACACAGACACAGACACACAAAAGGCAATGAAGAGACACCGATTGACCAAAGCTGCGTGTTGAGGTGAAGGAAAGCCAGACAACCCATAAAAAAACATGTCACGTCATGGGTAGAACATGCAAACTCGATATACACTCATGAGCCAAAACATCATGACCACCCCCATGTAAAGCGAATCATGTTAACTATCTCTGGGATATATTAGCAAGCTAATATTCAGTATTGGCAATGGACATGTTGAATGCAGAAGAAATGGGCAGGGAAAAGATCTGAGGGCCAAATCATAATAGCTAGACGACTGCATCAAAGCATGTCTGAAATGACAAGGGTTGTTGGGTGCTCATGGTCAGCCATGGGAAGTACCTACTGAGAGTGATCCAAGGAGGGGAAAACCATGAACCACCGACTGGGTGTGGGGTGTCAATGCAAGATGAACAAAGGCTACAACAGCTGCACAGTGGCAACTGTGGCACAATTAGCAGGTAATTTTTGATGATGGTCTTGGGAATGATGCGTCACGACACACAGTGCATTAAGCCCTGCTGTGTATGGGGCTGGGTAGCCAAAGATCAGTCAGAGTGCCCAGACTGACCCTGCCTACTGTCAAAAGCACCTACAACAGGCATGCGAGTATTGGAATTAGACCTTGGATTAATGGAAGAACTGCAAAGAATCTCATTTTCTGTTGCATCATGTGGACAGATGGGTAAGTATCAAGCATTTGTGGGGTGCGTTGAACCGACATGTCTGATCCGTGGCTACACCGTCATGGTGTCATGACGCATCACTCTGCTACTCATTATAATTATCAGCCATTTGTGCCGCAGTGGCCCTTCTGTTAGCTTGTACCAGATGGGATAGCCTTTGTTCATATCCTGCATTGATGAGTCTCTGCCACCCTGCAATCTGTTGGCAGGTCATGGTCTTTCCCTCCTTGGACCACTCTCAGTAGGTACGCCACAGCTGACCACGAGCACTCCACAAGCCTTGCCATTTTGGAGACGCTCTGATGCAGTTGTCTGGCCATAATGATTAGGCGCTTGTTAAAATCACTGAGATCTTTACCCCTGGCCAATTGTTCTGCATTCAACGTGTCGACTACGTGTTCTGAATGTTGGCTTACCCCACACTTTGACACACACCATTCTTATGAGATAGTTAACATTATTCGCTTCACATGGAGGTGGTCATGATGTTTTGGTTCATCGGTGTGTATGTATATACAGACCTGAAGGAAATCAAAGCCACATCCCCAGCTATGTTAGTCTTCCAAGCCAACAGAACAGCTACCTAGAGCAAATATTTTTTTCCCATGCCTTGTTCTCTTATGTAGCACCATGCTAACCCAGAGCAGCAGCCAGTAATTGGAGATCTCGCCCCATCCCTCACCCCATGGTGTGAGCAGATACGGGAGGACGATGGGGAAGACCCGGGACAGGTGCTGAGATTGAAGGCAGCCAAGGGGAGGCAGCGGCGGTCCAAGCACATCATGCTGGGCCCGCAGGGTGTGCCGTCCTCCACATAGCCCAGATCTGACCCATCTTCAAGCATGGCATGACCACCCCTGGCATATATGGATGGATGTTTTTACAACATTACAAACGATGGACCATTGATTAGTACAGAGCTCCCACCTCAACCTGAAGAAACCATCAGGAGAAATGAAATTGTGGCAACCTCAAAATGGACATCATTATACAGGAGGTCAGAAGACCTTGCTACACGAAGTATTAATGTCACTAAGTCCGTCTAAGCCGGAGTGCTGGGTTTGTCACAAGAAAGTATGACATCAGAGATGTAGCTTACGAACTGTGACATCATGGGTGTGGCCTAAGGCCTGCCGACTTGCACAGAATTGCACGGAAAACTGACTACTTGATAGATTTTAACCATGACAATTGTTAACACCTTGATTTTATTAAAGCAGACCCATTTTCTCTCTTTTCTGATGTTCGCATGCCCAGGGGGGGTTGGGCAGCTGGTTGACCTTGGACCCCCAGACATTTTTATTTTCCCTACTTGGGAGTTTTTGGTTCCTCTCCTCCGTTGCCATGGCCATTCTATCTGTCTTTTTCCTGTTTCATGCACCATTCTGTATAAATGATGTAATAATGGATTGCCACACGCCCTTGTCAAATGCCTTGGGGCGACTCTGTTGTGAAATATGTTTTATATTATAATAAGTCCTACTTGCTAAGAATGCCTGTCCATAGATAAATGGTATCCAAAACTTTTGGAAGGCAGTAGTGTTGTGCATGACCAAATGGAAGGTATTGAGGCATACTCAAAAGATGAGAAACAATCAGTTCTAATGGATATGAAGTGCAGAGGTTTGTCGGAAATGTAGATTCTTCACTTGAGCCAAAATCACATAATTGCAATAAGTCTGATGTGCTGTGAAATTACACAATGTGCACAATGTGTCTTTTTACAAACGGTTTCCGACCAAATATGTGTTAAATCCGTCTCCCAGCGCCATGGGGGGGCTCACCGGCAGGTCATGTACTTGTTCTGGTGGTAGATGGTCAGGCTGGTGACCTCGCCCTGCACCTCCCCGACTTTTGGCTTCATAGTCATGTTGGAGCAGAGCAGCAATCCGCAAAGCACATCCCTGACAGCATGAGTCAGGAGGATCGGGGCAGAGGGGTGGAGCAGGAGAAGAGACATTTCA
>JAODJW010000094.1:28838515-28858688 GCA_026777045.1 Hyperopisus bebe
GAACACAGCACACAGAAACAGGGATTGTGGGGCACAGACTGAGAGAACACAGCACACAGAAACAGGGATTGTGGGGCACAGACTGAGGGAACACAGCACACAGAAACAGGGATTGTGGGGCACAGACTGAGAGAACACAGCACACAGAAACAGGGATTGTGAAGCAGAGAATCAGGGCTCAATGATGCCAAGAGCAGCAGAGGATGCACAGTAAAGGAGCACAGGGTACTTACCCTGCAGCCGCGGCAGCACAGGCCGTTGCTGCACATGGCGTCGTGTGTCAGAGTGCACTTCTTACAGCAAGCCCCCCCCCTGCGTGCACACTCCTGCGGGGACAGCCGACAGATCTGCTCAGACTACACAATTACCAGGCAGCATGAGACTCAAGATTTAAAAGCTTATTGTCCTATGCACAGTAAACAATCAGTTATACTATGGAGAAGGCAAGTATAAATTAACGTGCATTCAGGAAGAAAGTATATACAATTATAACAATAAATATGTAGACATGTAACAATGTAACGTAGTGAAATGTAAACATGATGCAAATTTTGCAAGAGTGGATAAGAGAAAGATGTAGATAGCTGGCCAGTCTTATGTGTCAGGTTTTTAGTACAAAACCTGTATCAACAAAATTGGCGGTTAGGAACTAAAATTTTACTGGTTAAACCAGAACACTACCAGAAAGTACAGTGAGAAACTGAACTGAGCTAAATAAAAATATTTGGAAAAATCAGTTAATGACTAATAAATGCTTAAATCCTCTGTTATTAAGTCTGCAGTATTTACTCTCCCCTGCCCTGCCTCTCAGCTCTGTCATCACAAAAGACCACTAGGGGGAGCACTGAGCCGCCACAGAGACTCACCACCTGAGAGCCACAGTCGCACTCCTCACCCGTTTCCACGAAACCATTCCCACACTCGGGGGGGTCCAGCAGCTAAGGGTCAGGGCACAGAAGGGTGGAAACGAATGCTTTAAAATGCCATACTAGAAAAACTGCCCACGTCAGTTGACCTCGTCATGCTACATATTTCCTAAATATTCTTGTTGGACTGCCTGTAAACTGCTTTGAGTGGACTATAGGCATGAAGGTTCTTTAATCTGATGCCTGCTCTGTTCTAGTACACACTAAGATTCAGCACTGTGGCGTACCTCAATAGCACACCAGCAATAGCACCACCAGGGCTGAACCATAGGCGATACGGGGGGTACCTATGGCAGTGACTTCTGAGGGGTCTCCTACTTAGCCAGCTACTGTGGCACACGCACGTCCGCTGAGAGTCTGAGTGTGCAGTGGACCAGGCCCAGCACCTTGTCCCTCCTTGCTCACCTTGCTCGGCTTGTTGAAGAGACAGCTGCCGCCCCCTTGCTGCAGGAAGCGAATGTACTCCTCCACACTGCAGTGAGAAAACTTGCGGGGCAAGTAATACCTAATGACGAGACATTCCTGGGTATTACTAGACAGTGTAGTACGTTAGCCGTGCTCCAAATTCTATTGTGTTCTAAACAATTAAAAAAATGCATCACATTGACTTGTGATGCATATATGAGGATAAAATATTTTTAGTCATCCATCGGTGGGACTAAAGTTTCTGGTGTTACAAGGACGTGCCCAGTTAGTGGAGGGTGGTTCGTACCCAGTGTCCTCCATGATGCATCCGAGCCAGGCGTCAGGGCACCTGCAGTCTCCTGTGAGAGAGGGCTGGAGTCAGAGATAAGCAGAGTCCAGGTTGGAGGCAGCTTGTGTGATTGCCTGCACATCTGACAGGTGTACAGGTGAACGAGAAGCTCCAAATTGTTGGATCTAACTAAAGCCTCAATGAGCCGGTAGAAATGGAATAGACATATTGGCCTCATACTTCCATCACTTTTTGCTCACATTATCATTTAAAATCCCCCAAAGTACCTTGTTTGACATATTATCTGGAAAGTTCAACAACTAAGATAGATGCCAGATACAGGTATGAATTCCACCAAGCAAGTTAGGTAGGACACTAATAGCACCTGACAGAAAGCACCCGCCACCTCTGATGATTTAAACGTGGCAACCCTGGTCAGCCTCTTAGAAGACCATCGAGTTCAAATCTACTATTACATCCAAAGCTTCACGTCATGCAGTCAGCTCAGGGGATCGCTTAGACTGAACGCAATGCAAACCTACTTAGTGAACACAAACAAGCACTGGAAACGATAAGCAGAGCGCTAACCAACAGCGATGTCCAGCTAAAAGCTAAAGCCTCTGATCTAAGACAGATCATGGTTACGCAACATTTGCGATCATGCAGGATCAGGTCCAAACACTTTAGAAGCTTTTGCTGGGGTTGTAATCTATGCAACTGGTCATCTGGTCATGTGCAATGGACCATTTTAGAGTACAGAGCTGATCAATCAAAGCTGACTAACCACCGTAACAGCATAAGGATCATCGGCCTACCAAAGAAGTCCCTCATCCAAGTGTTCTCTTTCCTGTGCTGCTTGACAACCCAGCAAACCTCGCATCATTAAACCAAAGCCAGGAGAGAAACCAAGAGCGGGCATAAGCCATTTCCATTGCTACCAGCTGAAATATAAGGTCACCCATGAAGCCTGCGGGGGCAGAAGAGAGCCACAGCAATGCAGGAGAACCATCAGAGTATACCAGGATTATAAGCAAGGTCATCGAGCAGTGCACCCAGCACAGAGAGGTCATAGCAGAGCTACACAGAGCAGAGAGCAGAGCTACACAACCGCGAATCAAGCCCACTCTCCACTACCCAGCAAAAAGGTCAAGGAATACCTAATATCCAATCACACCAATTCCTGGGAGCCTTTTATCTATAGTAACTAATAATAGGAAGTAAAGGCAACTGAGCTCCTGTCATAGTTTGACAAAAATAATCTGGGCTTAAAATTATACAGTGTTTAATTTCTAAGCACAGTACTTACATATTAATGATAATGACAACAGCCTTTCCCTTGGTGAGACCTAAGCTTTCCTGCTTCCATAAAGGATAGCTATAATAGAATCTCTAAAAATAACTAAGCCCCCCCCCCCACCTCCACCAACGATATACAAAAATGTATTTTACATTATAATTTTGTGTCTTTCTAAGCTGATTCAGATAACATATACTGTATTATTATTGTATCCCATTCATCCATCCATCCTTTACACCCACTTGCCTTATCTCTCAGGGATGTGGAGACTATCCTGGAAGCTATGGGCACAAAGCATAGAATAACCGTTGATGGAAGTATTATTGTTACAGTATAATAATAACACAGTATAACTACAGATACTGTATTATTATTATTATTGATTACTGTCCATATCTTTCCAGTGTTGGGGTTAAGACTCTATACAGTAGGGGATCATGTCAGCACTGGAGTTTTTTGTGTATAGTTGGAACAGAACGTATTCCGAGACAAAATTCAATGTTCATTGGGCCTGGAAGAAGAAGAAACCCTCTTGTCTGTTTATTCATTTGCTCATTCACTCATTCATTCCTTCCTTGCTTCATTTTTGCATTAGATTATCTGCTCAGTCCACCAGAACCTAGAATGTAATCCGGGTCTTTCTACCAACATAACAATTTTTGTGTAGTACGCACAACAGGTCATTATACACTAAATGATGGTGAACTTGTGGCCTGGCTTGACCTGACCAGAAGCCAGAGCCACAGAGCAAGTTCCTATGGACTGACTCATTCCTCAGCAGCTTGCCCATTCTAAAGGCCGCCGACCTTGTTGAAATTGGTCTGTCGCTTAATTACGGATGGCCTACGGTAACTCCTCAAGGGGTTTCCCAGCAGGCCAAACTGCCACGGAGAAAGCAGCAGCTACGGCTAGTAAACACACTCTGGCTACTCGTGGCAAAGTGGCCAGTGACACAGAACGTCATAAAAGGGTTGGCGGACACTCAAAATAAGTCGTCTCTGTACTCTAAAATGACCCATTGCACATGACCAGATGACCAGTCGCATAGATTATAACCCCAACAAAAGCTTCTAATGAGTTTGGAGCCGATCCTGCATGATCGCAAATCTTGGAGCAGGACTGCAGCGCTAATAAGTCGAGCTGCTCCAGGCGCCCCTTCACAGAGCAGGCAGCTACGATGACTAATCACCACCCAGCAGAGGGATCTAACCACAGCCAATCAGCACGGAGGATGGCCCATGTGTGCTTCCCAAACTCTGGAATAAGTAGGGATTTCCTAGCTTTGGGAAAGCATGGAGCAGGTGGCGTGGGATTGTGGGTGGTTTACGTTACCTGCGGTGGTCTGGTCCTTGTTCCACATCATTCCGATGTTCTGGCCCAGGCTCTGGCACAGAGTGATGGCCATAGGGCCCACATTGCCATACTGGAAAACACACAGACGGTAAGTAAGGACAGAGGCCGTGACGGGACGCTCGGGGGCCGGCAGCCTCGTGAAACCGCAAGCCGTTGTCCGAAACGTCACGGCAAGCACACGCTACGGTGCACGGGCAGGATATTTCTAGCACTGAGATCATTACGAAAGTGCCAGGAAACATGGGGAGGGATGCAACGTCCCTGCCAACACGGCTGCGTGTCTGCTGGGAAGACAGACGAGATCACAAGGGGAAGAAGAGCTGCAGGTGAGGAGAATAATCGAGAAAAAGAATTGAATATGCTGGGTCTCTGATGGATAAAATGGCAAAGAAATGGAGAACTATAATGGCATGATGACACAAAGGAGAAACCCTCACCTCATTGACGCCTCCACCTCGAGTGATGGAACAGATGCCTCCAATGTAGGCCGTCCCACTGCGGCTGCTTTGGAAGGTGCGCCCTCTAGAGGCCAGGAGGAAATTCGCCAGCAATGTCAGCATCAGCAGCCTGGATTATTGGCAGCAGTGCAGATCCCTCCCCAACTCTCACAGACACTTACTCATTCTAACAAGCCTTTGCCTTGCATAATGCACCCCATCCTACTCAACGCATCCATCACACCCCTTGCATTTCACCAATGCTATCGCTTGTCCCTTCCATTAATGGGGGGAGAAAGAGTACTCACGAGAGTAGGTGAGTGGCGTCACTGCGCTCTTTGATGCTCTCTTTTCTGTACTTCATAAAGTCACGCAGGGTCAGGAGGGGGTCATTGCCAACAGAAACCATATTCTGTGATGACCAGGTTTCCATGGCAACCAAAACTATCCTGGTGTTCAGCTGTTCCTTGTAGATCTGCAATCAGGTCAGCACAATAACGGTGATCAGCAGCCAATGACAGGTTTCTGAGATCCGCACCGTCCTCCTCCCTTCGACTCAATAATGTTTAGCACATTGGAAACAACAAGCACATATGGTGCTGGTGCAAAACACACACACTCTCAAGGCTCTGTGATGTTAAGTTAAATCTGTGATTAATATTTAACATCTGGAGCACAGTAAGTTACACTCAGGGAATTGTTGTGAACAATTGGAGTGCCAAATTATTTCCGACTAGGCAGCATTCATACATACATGCACATGCCTATAAGAGTTTGGGTTACTGAGACCGCTGAGATGTGATGCAGGCAGAAAAAAAAAAGAGTGCTCACAGCGTCGGCCATGTTGACCACGGCTTTAGCGAAGTTCCTGGTCTGAGAGGTGGAACTGCGCAGCTGCAGGAACTGAGGTTAAGGAAGGTAGAGGGGATGGACAGGGCAAACAAGCACGTCAGGAGGAGAGCGAGACCGAGGACAAGAGCACTCTCAATGGGTGGATCGAGACCACCCAGTTTTTATCTATAAAATTTCCCCCCAAATTGTTCAGATAAAACAAAATAAACGTACCAGTATCCCCCACTTTATGAACATTCACTTTTACGAAAGACCTACTTTAGCGTCTGTTTTTTTCTTTAAGAAACAATAGAAATCCAAAAAGGATTTTCGCTTTTATGAAAAAAGGAGAAAAGTGAAAATAGCGTTTAGTGTGTGTTTATCAGCGGGACAATTACAGATATACAGTCATGCATCGCATAATGACAATTCGGTCAACGACAGACCACATATACAATGGTGGTTCCATAAGATTATAATGGAGCTGAAAAATTCCAATCACCCAGTGACATAGTAGCCGTCGTAACGTCACAGTGCAAGCGCATGACTCGCGTGCACTGCCAGTCATATAAAGTATAGCACATACAATTATGTACAACACTTCATAATGCTAATAAACATCTATGTTACTGATTTATGCATTTACTATACTGCACTTTATATTGTTATTTAGGCTATATCTTATATACAGTATTGTGTAGTAAGCTATACCATCTGGGTTTCTGTAAATATATTTAGTCATGCTTTACATTATCTGCACCTTCATAAAGTTGTTATAATACATTCATGGAATATTTAGCGCACCTTCATAATACATTCATAATGCATGCATAAGCACCATGTAAGTATACCTTGCCATCCTAACATACCTTAACAACTTTAATATACACTATATTGGGACATCCCTACAAATCATTGAATTCAGGTGTTCCAATCACTTCCATAGACACAGGTGTATAAAATTAAGCACCTAGGCATGCAGACTGCTTCTACAAACATTTACGAAAGAATAGGTCGCTCTCAGGAGCTCAGTGAATTCAAGCGTGACACCATGATAGAATGCCACCTGTGTATTGATTCTGGTAAGTGAAACTACACTGTATATACATTGTTTCTACTGAGGCCATGTGTTTGTAATATCGCTCCCACTTTTACTATATGTTAATGTTATTTTTGGTTTTATGTGTTATTTGGTATGATTTGGTAGGTAATTTTTTGGGTCTTGGAACGCTCAAATAATTTCCCCATATAAATAAACGGTAATTGGTTCTTCACTTTATGCTATTTTGGCTTACAAAGGTTTCACAGGAACACCTTACTTTCGGATGTCAGGGGAAACTTGTATGTGTCTGTTTCTTAGTTTAAAAATAAACCGTTCAAGTTCTGGTATACATATTTCATGTTTTAAAACGTGCATGTATAATGCTTTTAAAATATTTTCAGATGCGTATTTAAAATGCATTCTCTAGACCGAAACCCTAAGCTGAAACATCATTTGTATTCCATGCTTCATGTGCTCTTCACATTCGCTGATAATGTACATCGTCGTAGTTGCAAAGGCCAGTACTTTTGCAGAACATGCTTTCTTACTCACCAGGTCATGGTCATTGACCACCATCAGCTCAATGTACTTAGTTTCAGTTTGGACTGTATGCTGAGTCCGACGCACCTGGAGGGGGGAGAGGTGGGGGCGGGTAAAAAAAGGTAGGTTCAACCTGTAATCTGGTATTGAGTTTACCTAGATCTGTCACTAAATAATCGGCAAAGCTGATCAGGTGGTAAGTCTCACACTTCGTTTCAAAGCTATGCTAATTTAGTCCCTGTATTGGTGGCATCTTCTTCCACTGCGCATAGTTCATACAGCAATGAGAAGATGCTCTTAGGTGAGAGGGGGATGGGTGCTGCTCTGGGAGAAGACGCCTCACTTGTCTTTTGGAGCGCCTCAGCCCCTCTGTAAACGTGGGCTCCCCCGAATCTGGGCTGCCGTCACCATTGATGTCTCCGTCCTCGCCCATGTTACTGTTGTTGTGTGTGCATCCTGTTAGGGGAAGAATGGGATGCTGGTTTCGGAGATGTGGGACCGGAGGATTGGGAGTAAGGAATGAGGGCTCAAGAAGAGGGTAAATGAGAAAAGTGATATATGCAGGGATGGACATTACTGGTATGCAAGTACGCATTCACCGTTAAGAACGATACGTGCGACAATCGATTGTTTGTAAAAGCGTAAATGCGTACTTATGTTATGTGGATTTATGCTGCTATGAGAACAAAATCAGCTGAGACACTGGGAGAGGCCAGAAGTAGGAAGAGGAAGAACACGAAGAGCAAGAACACGAAGAGCAAAAGAACCAGCGGACAGAGAAGATGGGGGTAGAGAGACTAAGAAGCTTCACACCTGGACAGAAGGGTGGCAGCTCCAGGGGGGGCATCCGGTGCACCAGATGGGCATCCTCCTTCTACACCAAACAAACACCAATCACAGCCATGACATTAGCACATCAGCTGCAGCGTTACAGTGAGATCGCGCCACACCCTCACAGCACTGCGACAAAACTCACTCACAGAATTTATCCTATTAAAAATATATGGCTGTACACCATATACAACCCTCCATCATTTGCTGTAAAAGCTTTAGAATTGGACTGGCCTATAAAATTAGGAGGTAACAGCAGCCTTAGACAACACGTTACTTTATAAAAATACCCCATTAGATGCCACAAGGGGAAAGCAGGGGGAACAGAAGGTATTGAATGTTCCGGAGAAAGGTTTGATCGATATGTCTTGCAAAGGAATGAAATGGAGCTCTACCTATATCCCCAGGAGTCATAACTGGGAATCGCTCAGGTCGCTCTGACCTCAGCGTCTCAGTCAGAGATGCCCACAGGAATCAAATAATTGTGTAGAAGGAAGTGAATTGGAAAGAAAGTGTTTGCGCTAAAATAATGCAGTAGGTGGTATGATGAGTGACAAAAACTGGTAAACTATGTTCTCTACAAAACACAGTCCCAGATTCAGAGAGGTCAGATATATATGCACTTTGCAAACATCAATTTAGAACTGTAAATTTAGGACACTCATAAATAACTTAAATAAAATGGACCTTCTGACTTAGTCATTCACGGTCTGTTTGTTCCAGGCCATGGTGATGTCTGCAAGAAGGTTCAGAAAAACATCTGTGAAGCAAGAGAGGCTGATTTTCTCATCCTGTTCCTCCAACCACAGATAGACGTATTGAGGTTGTCTGGTCCTATGTGACATGGCTGTTTACAGCTGCAGCTGCCATGAAACCCCCACTCCACCTCACTCCCAATGTCAATTAGGACAGTGGCCTGCTGTGGGACAGAGCATCGACTCATTGCTTTCCATCCTGTGACTGGGGAACGATGCGACAGCGAAGTAGGAAGGGCTGCTCTTTTCCAGACACACCTAACGGGAGGATGCTTGCTTCAAATGAGCCAGAAAACACTCGAGAAATGATTTCGGGGGATCTGCCAAAGAGGAGTAGAAGAGAAGTTTCCACTCTTCCTCCCAAATGGTTTCTCCTTCTGGAGCCACACAAATGCTGTCTGTAGAGACGGCTGCTCTCCACTCAGACTGCCGAGCGCATGTGTGCGTCTGGCTGTGCAGCGGAGGGGTGGATCGTACTGGGTTGATGATTAATTCAACGCCCCTCCGCAGCAGAGAACGGGTCACTGGCCGCCAGCCTGCAGACACCAACACACGCGCCACCTGTCACAGCGAGGCTGTCAGCATCTCCATCGAGGGGCCCCATGCTGCGTTTGCCTTGCTGCTGGCATCCATATCGCCCATCTGGTTCAGGGCATGTCTTGCTATATCTTACCCCAAACCAGTGACATGATGACTTCCCTCCATTCAGCATGGGGGGTGGGTACAATTCCCTTCCCTCTCATACTATCATTTTCCAGTGATAGAATAATATAATACGCCGCAATGTACCTCGAAGAGTAACAGGGCTAAGACCTGCATTCCAGACCACAGCTTACCTGATCACCACTGTGGAGAACGGGCTCGATTCCATAGGAGAAATTCCCATCAGAGAACATGCCCCTATAGGAGGTAGAAGGCACAGAGAAATGAAAGGTTGGGTTCACGCCCGAAGAATACCGGAAAGGAACTGCAGTCCTGAGCTACTCAGAGAGGTCCAGAAGTCTGCCATGAAGAACATGAGGCGTAGCTACTCACTGGAGGCCGTGGCAGGTGGAGAGCGCCGCCCAGGAGCGCGACACGTCCCTCAAACGCCCGTGGTAGTAACAGTGCTCCCCCCCCTGCGAACACAGGGGGCGCCAGTCACACCAAGGCTGCACTGGGACTCCCAGCATGTCCTGGGAGGCCCAAGGTGCAACACACTTATCCCGTAAACCCCCCCACACAACAAATAAACTCTGTCAACCAAGCATGGCTTCCTATTGGGGCATAACGTGTCAACCAATAACATCTCACAGAAAGACCATGTCAACCAGAACAGATACACTAGTGGCCAAAATTGTGAAAAGATCTACTATTTTTGGCATTACTCTTTAAATATAACTATATGAATATTGCTGGTAATGTTTATAAACAATCAAAGAATGTTACAAAATCTACACTAACCACCCGAGTCCCAGGCTTTTGTTTGGTGTGCATGTTTTATTTTCTTTAGCTATTTGGGATTAGTAGGACCTCATAATCATAAAAACCAAACATGATTTTTTTGAACAATTAATAGTTTTAAACTAAAAATGATGTCCTTATAGGGTCTCAGGAGGTTAAATAACTAGCTGGAGCAACAGTTGAATAAAGTTCTCAAGTGCAATCACTAGCTATTGGAAGCGTTCCCACAATTTTGGCCACTGGTGTACCCCCCCAGCCAGGATAATAGATATATAGCTGTGCACTCATCCATATTCCATAACTGTTTATCCAGCTTATCCAGCCCTAGGGGAGAAAATGCAAACTGAACACAGGCAGCCGGGGTGGAAATCAAAGGCTAAAGGATGCGAGGAGGAAGTGTGACCCACTGATCCTCCCTGACATACATGACAGAGAACCGGATGTTTCCTCTCTCATCTCCTGCAGCAGCCCATGGAGCCTATGGGGGGGTTTAGCCACCAGCCCCACCTTACTCAGATATACTGAATCAACATTTAAAAAAAAGAGCTTTAAACTGGCAGGAAATGCATAAAGCATTCTGCAGCAGATGCACTACAGCCACTTAAGAGTGTCCGCAGGCATTACCGGGCACATGTGCAGCACTTATCCTCGGTGAAATAAATAAATAAGGTCAGAGATCACAGGGGGGTAAATGGAGGAAATCAGATTGTATCCCGGCAGGCTGTTAGCAGAGGAGTATCAGGTGTCCATTCTGCAGTGTTAGCAAGACTATGGTTAGCGCACCACACATTCCTCGCAGGTCACCCTCTTTTGACAAAGGCCTGGTGCACACACACATCGTGGTGTAAATTACACAGGTGTATTTTGGCTCCTGGGCGGCACAGATCCTCTATTTGGACTTGATGCTGCGACATGATGGGTCACCTTGCAACACGGACGCATAGGTCTGCAGGTGTCTATAACCAGAACAGGAGATGAAAATTGAGGACTAAATGATAGGATAGGAAAGTATGGGGTCAGCTGGCCGTTAGGAGGCACGTGTGGGATGGGGGGGGGGGGTCTCGTGTTTTGTAAAACTGCATTTTCACAAATACATTAAAATAATCATACTGTAACACTTGAAATAACCACAGATATGTGGATTCGTACTGCATGACCTTTTTTAAGCTGCCCCCCAAAGCCCTGCAGCCCCCCGATCGAGCATGACTGGAACCTGAGGGGTTCAGTCCACGATATGCCACGTCAGTATGAGACAGCAGGTGACCGTGGAAGCGTGCGCTCGTGAGTGAGTGTGGACACGGGGTCATCGTGCAGGTCGGCAGCTCCCTGTGTGCATGCGAGCCGCTGCAGGTGTCTGCCACACCGCGTGCCGACACGCCTCCAGGGGACTGCAGATATTACATAACATCTGCCTTCCATGCCAGACCAGCCCTCCAGCTGGAGCCCATAAACATGCCCTCAGGAACGGCGGGGAGCGTCGAACAAGTGCAGATACGCCAGGATACCGGGCTGAGCAACCTGGAGATGCAGATACAGCCTTCCTGACACTTGCACGGGATCATGAAGACTTCATGAAGTTTCTTTAAATTAAGAGAAGGGACGTGCTTAAAGTGGACGTATCTCTTTAAATATCCTGCATTTAATATGAACAACAAACTGGAAGGGCTCGAAATGTATTCCACAACACTAAAATCTTTCGTCCATCTCACCCACTGCCAAGGAGCACCGGCGACAGCTGCCTGACAGGGCAAACTGACTCCGCTTTCGCACATTAGTCCTCCACGCTTTTCCTCGGTCGCCGCCCACCGGCCTGACAGGTGCTCTTTGCTCTGACGCAACGTCGCACCGCGGCGTACCGCTTCCTGCCTTAGGGGCCCCGCTTACAGATTTCCGGCTGGCGGAGGCTGAAGGACAGAAGCACAGGGCACCCAGACGACGCTCGTCAGAGACGTGTGAGGTTCTGCTGCAGCACGGAATTACTGCGCATACAGAAATGAGGAGCAAGAATTGATTCCTGATGCCCTCTGACTAGGACGAGACGCCTTGGGCTTGAGAGGCGGCTGCAGCTCTCACCACCTCCCTCCGCAGCCCAAACACGTGTGCTTTCCTTTACCTTCTGCGGTCTGACTCTTTCTGTCCAAGGGAAAAAGACACCTGGACTCTCTCTCTCCACTCAACCCCTTTGTCCCCCTCTCTCTCTCTCCGTGGTTGACACACAGTCTCAGGTACCCTCCCACTTGCTTCCTGGGAGGGTGTTAAAACTTTTAAACCCCCGTGCACATTCTCCAAGCCCACGCGTAGACCTTGCATAACTTAAAGCGAACAAACAAACAATTCGAGAGAGTAGTTCAGAAAATAGCTACAGAGACTGAGAAATAACTAGGTCAGTATAACAGAAAGAATTTAAGATGTGACTACAGCCCTCAGTAGCAAAGGACTATCAGATAATGGGTAATTATTTATCGTCTATGCATTTCATCCCTGTCTTTGAAAAATTACCACAATTCTTTATTTTCTCTTTTCTTTCTGTGTGCACTGCCGACTGCTGAGTGACAGGACTGGGCCAGTGTGGGCCGGGGCTTCTAGGTAGTGGTTGCCATGGGAACCGCCACCTGATTGGCTATGTGGGCGTGTGAGACTTCGGAAAGAGTGGGTGGGGGGGGCAGTGCTTTGCTCCTCGTGCTTAACTGCGCCAGTCTCCTCCTTTTCAGAGAAGCTCTGCGCGAGGAAAGAGATGCCGCTCAGCTCCAGCACTCAGACCATGATACCACCCACATCCTGCTCCATTATGCTTTCCTTGCCGGGAAGGTGCCCTGTTTCCATCTGCCCACAATCATGGATATTTCTATTCTGCGCCAAGCACATCACTCGACCTAGAACTTTCCCAATTGTCACCCCCAACCCTGTGGGTCAGCCCTGTCCATGGATATCACTGACATCCCAAAGAGCTCCTTCCTATGTCCCTTTAAAAAGAAACACAGACTCATGTCCAGAACCAATCAGACCACCTGGTTAATCTGAACACATGGCTCAGCACTAGCCCTTGGGCCAATCAGGATGCTTCAAAAGGTTCAACATACTGTTCTAGGTGTAGCAGGCAGCTGCATGGCGATTTGAGGTTGGTGGTATTAAGCTGCAGCGGCTGTCAGACTGAATGTCTAAGGCAGCAAACCCTTTTCCCCATTGAAAGTCAATATCCTCACTTCTGCTGTAATAAGCATATACAGCTTCCTCTAAATGATTTCCATTTATTTCAGTCTTTCATCAGACCCATTAGTGTCACCTTGATCTGCATCCCCATTCAGGGCAGTGAGTCAGCCTGACTGGGACATGGGTTCATCGGCGTCCCAGTTGGGGGAAGCATGACCTCCACAAGCCTCAAATGAAGAGCACATTTCCACAACTCAGTCCTCATCTAATCCAGCGAAGAACTTGCATTAAATTTCCAAAGCTCACCAGGTCCACAGAAACGTTCTTGAAAATTTTTGGAATTGTGCTCTTGAAACGGCATAAACACTGAGATACAAAATTGCATCCATAAGTAAAAAAAAAATTACAATATTATACAAAAATGAATGCTCAGACTGTAACGTGACAGATTAATTAAAAGCAGTATTTATAAAGCTGGTTTTCACTTTGCCATTTTACTATTTTACATCAGTATAAGCAGATAATCCTGTGATTTTTTTACTGGATAAGCAGCTGGAAGGTGGATGAACAAGCCAGTCTATAGATCGAAAGTCTACAAAATGAGTCTCCTAGCGCCTAACCATATCTCATCCAATAATATGTCCCGACCCACAGCTGAAACCGTATGCTGATAACCAGTAGCTAACTCTGTCGATCCCCCCCGATCCTCAGCCAGTTTCTTCTCCTACCAAGGTCTGTGACGGCTTTCCATCTTTGTCGAAGTGTCTCTCCACATAATCCGAAGACAGGAGGTTGCTGTGCAGGGAACAGAAACATTATCTGAGAGTCATTTAATAGGCATTTAACAGGCCACAGATGCTGTGCTGATTTTCTCAGCCTAGACTGGGTTGGTCTGTTGTTATTTCCGAGGTCTTTGCCTGCACAGTGGTGTGTGACAGCATGAATTCCCACCGCACTGCTGGACTTCGGTGCGCTCCTCTAACCACAAGCTAACACCCATACACACCGGACACGCCATGGATGACCATCGGATGCTCGCCGGTGATTTTCTGACAGCTGAGAATTTCAGTCGAACTTTAAATGATTCATGCAGCAGATACTGACGCAGCATGCGGGGTAAGCGAGCACCAATGTGACATATACTCCAGACAAATGACCGGCCTTATCAGTGTTACAGCTTCATGATGGTTAATGGAGTCATAACCCTCCTCTTCATCACAACCTGCTTAGAGTAACCGATATCTCACCCCCTGTCCTGCATGGTGTACCTTAGGGTTTTGTGTTCATTATGGGGGGAGCTCTACATTTTACAAACATGAATAATGCAATGTGCTGATCACACAACTTCTCCTGGGGTTAAGGAGGAAGCAGTGGAATGATGTACTTAGCAATAGTGGGGACTGTGCGTGTGTGTGTATGTGTGTGGTGTGTGTGGTATGTGCGTGTATGAGTGTGGCGTGTACGTGTAAGTGTGTGGTGTGTGTGTGTGTGTGTGTATGTGTGTGGTGTCTATGTGTGTGGTGTGTATGAGTGTGGTGTGTGCATGTATGAGTGTGGTGTGTGCAATGTATGAGTGGTGTGTGCGTGTATGTGTATGGCGTGTGCATGTATGCGTGTGCGTGTTTGAGTGTGGCATGTGCATGTATGTGTGTGGCGTGTGCATGTATGTGTGTGGCGTGTGTGTGGCGTGTGTGTAAGTGTGTGGTGTGTGCGTGTATGAGTGTGGCGTGTACGTATAAGTGTGTGGTGTGTGTGTGCGTGTGTATGTATGTGCGTGTATGTATGTGGTGTGTATGAGTGTGGTGTGTGCGTGTATGTGTGTGGCGTGTGCGTGTATGTGTGGCGTGTGCGTGTTTGAATGTGGCATGTGCATGTATGTGTGTGGCGTGTGCGTGTATGAGTGTGGTGTGTGCGTATGCCTATATGTGTGTGACGTGTGCATGTATGTGTGTGGAGTGTTCGTGTATGTGTGTGGCGTGTGCATGTATGAATGTATGTGTGTGGTGTGTATGAGTGTGGCGTGTGTGTATGAGTGTGACGTGTATGTGTGTGGCGTGTGTGTGTATGAGTGGGGTGTGTGCATGCACACATGCCTGGGACCTCACAGTAATGGCTCCCGTCGATACCCTTCTATCTCCATATGGTCATTCTTTTTTTAGAGAGACTACAAGCAAACGCATCAACTGGAGCATGAGGACAGCATCACACGTCCAAGTCCAAAGGATCCACTCACTGGTTTAACTCCAGGTCCAAGATGAAGGAGGTCCCAAAGGCTTCCACCAGGAAACTGCTCTGGGCCAGATGGAGAGGCTGAGCCTGAGGGCACAGAGAGTCGCTTACAGGGCAGAACAAACGCCAATGTTTACGATGCGTCACTGAAAAACAAACCCCAGTTCATTGGCTCATCCTTAAAGCCATAATGACATTAATGTTCTTCCGATCTAATTAGCGACACGTTAGTTAGTGTGTGAGTAATAGGGAACAGTGGTCCGACCCTCAGAGTTAATTTTGGCAAGTTTTCCATGGTAATTAGAAAATGACTAACAACCAGTTACTATCCAGTAGTGATGTCACAGGACATTTAAAGGTTAAAATGGGGAGGGGGCGTTTATAATAAAGGTTACAGGCGCAGGTGTGCGAGGTTTGCAAGACTGGTCATAATTGCAAACAAACCCGGTGTTACAGAGGATGACAGAATGAAACATTGTGATGATTTAAAAAGTATGTGAACAGAAATACTGAGGTTGTGGGTGCAGTGGAGGAACCTTGACTGCTCGCGTGGGTCGGGTGGAGTCAGACAGTCGGGCTGTGGCTCCCAGTCCCTAACCGGTGACCAGTTCCTTTTTATCTGCCGTTATATTAACAGAGGTTAGTTGCAGCAATTATCGACCTAGAAAGTAAAGATGGGATGACAGGCAGTCGCCAGATTACGAATGAGATCCATTCCCTAATTCTGTATTTAAATTTCTATCCATTATTATTTATTATTATTAATAATAATTAATTTGTAATATTAATAATACAGTAGAAGTAACCACATACAGTACTATATTGTACCTTGGGCTGATGAAGTCTGACATATTTAACCCAGGGACTGCCTGTTCCGCGATTGAGTTTGTTTGCCTCCTGGAGTGTAAACCTCATGGTAATTCTGTTGTGTTTCAAAAACTGTTGGAAATCATGTATGAATACATACTACAAAGACAATAATTACATAAATTCAGGAGCGTTGGCTAGAATGGCCTATTGAGAACTGGAGTGCCAGTGCACTACAGGATAAGACAGAACTAGACTCCATTTCCTTAAACAGTTTCCAGAAATAGGACAGGGGCCATTCACCTGGCTGGCAAGAGGGCATCCAGTCCCTTGCCCAGGACATGAAACCTTGCCCCGATCTGGTTCGTGTGGGAGCCGGAGACGGGCGAAACATATGCTCAGGGCAGACCAAGGTCGCCCGACTGTGATGCCCGATAAGAGACGGACATTGATTGACAGACAATATTTATAGAGGTGGTAACAGGAGAGGGCAAGGTGTGAAACGTAATCAGGGGCACTGAGGCCTTGCGAGGGGCACGCCTGTGTGCTGGGGAGGGCCCCAGGCAATCTGTCACCTAGGAGCAGGCAGGCAGGGGGGCAACAGGCACACCGATTTAGGGTCACGACCCCCCTCCAGGAAGATCGGGGGCAGCCAAGAGACGCACTTCAGAAATCATCAAGGGGTCCCTGCCTGAAAATACAATACGGACAGACACCATAACAAACAGCTAGCGTGTGCTACCAGAATTGACACCAGCCTCACCTTCACTCAACCTGTACCTTTAATTAGGTTAATGACCTCTGATAACACATTCTATTAAGCAATTATGGTATTTCTCCTTTTCACTCGTTTTTCATCACTAGGATGGAGTGCAACACTCCCCACGTCCGCTCTCCAGTTTACCGACAGGTTAATTATTCAACACACCCCTGAATATCAATAGATCCCTAACCCTATCCTAACATGGAAATGTTTGCTTCAGGATTTCCTTCACTGAGCTCACATATGCTCGCTGAATTTTTTTTTTAGGACTGAAGTCATACCTACTTGTTGCATTATTTTTCCATTTTGCATCTGCATTTGAAATTTTGTTCAAATCAGCTGCAAATTAAATTTCTTTAAAAAACAGCATACCTAAACCACGAGGTCACACCATCACAGAAAACCTCCCATTTTAAGGGTCTTCATGCACCATAAGAGGTCTGCATCCCAGCACCTACTTTTCCATATTTAGAAGACAAACTTATCCAAACATACAACAGAGAAAGCCAGTCCCTGAAGCAGCAGGGGCTAAGGGCCTTGCTCAAGGATTTGAACCAGCAACCTCCTGACCACAGGCACAGCGTCCGAACGCACTGAGCCACACACCTCCCTCTTACAGACAGACTACTTCACCGACTACAACACAACCCTTTTCGGTCATTTTAATGATCAGTATTGTGCCAGTGCTTCTCAAACATAATACTTAAAACTATTTCTGTGTTAGCGGTTACTCAAAATCCAGCAACCATACCGTGGAGCAAAATTGCTCAAAAGTGTATCCATATGTCATATGTCACACGTCCCCACGGGTGATGCTGTGTACAGCTGTTTGTTGGTGGCCCCGCCTGAGCACTAAGCCACTACCCCTGACTGTCATCCTGCTTCTGCGCATCTGCGACTCCATAAACCGCAACTAGATTAGGAAGCAAGCATCAGACAACACCTACTACGGAGACAATAATTACTCTAATTCAGGAAGTACTTGCTACATTGGCGTATTGAAGTCAGGAGTGACACTGTAGTTCAGGTTAAATCGGAGTTAGAATGCGAACGATCTGCGTTAGCGGCCTCTAGTTACTGGTGATTGGCAGGGAGTTAGTTAAGCAACTTGGGAGTTTCACTTCTGATATCCTATAGCTCTGACTTGGTGCCAACATGCAGTTATTACATGTCAGTCATTAGATGATCAGCCTAGCAGCATTTATACCCGAGTCAGAGGTCGGGGGGTGTACTAAGCAGGTGGAATTTGAAGAAGTGAGTAAAAAGGCTGGAAGGTGTGAGCTGAACAGAGTCAAGCACCACTGATTACAGGACAAAATGAAAGACACAACTACTGATGTCTCTCCTGGGGACATTTATGGTGTTACCTGAAGAAGTCTAATATAGCCCAACTTTTGAAGTATTCAAAAACTCCATAGAGAATTTCCCAGAGGATTTCATATAGATAAATGATTACCATACTTCATATCCATTTCAAATCGATCAACGTTTTGATACAATGAAACCAGAAGTTAGACACAGTTAGTTGTCACTCACCTGTGCCCCCTCCGTGGTATTTTTCACCCTGGTGTCCAGACGGCTGTGAATAACCTCCCCATCTGAATCGATCTGCTGCAGGAGCCGCTTGGGTTTGGTGACCTCTTCGGAACCGGTACGGTCCCCGCGGTCCTCCGGCGCTGGCCATTGCCATGCCCCCTCATCCGCCACCACGGGGACGCTCCAGGCTGAAATGCGGGACACATTGCAGGCAAGGTGGCGGGGGAGGTGATTAATCAATCTGTTTTGCTATCGTAAATTAAAAACGTGACTACCAAGGCAATGCATCAATTGCAATAAACGCCCAACTGGATAGCACGAACGATTTTTTTTGCCATTGCCGTTTTATATACAGTACGGTTTTAGCTAGGCAGACAAGCTGTGGGGAAAAATCTGTCAATGCAGCAAATCCATCGCATCGCTTCAGCTGGCGAGAGGGACGCAAATGCGAAGCGACAAAAGCCAGCAGTGACTTACCGCCGAATCATTATTAAAAGTAGGAAAAGTGATTATTGGTGCAAAACACTGAACGTGTCAAGGGAGGAGAAAAGTTGATAAACGAGAAGCTTTGCGTTTTTTCCCCTCCCTCACTCCGTCTCCCTTACCTGTCACGGCAAAGCGTGCACTCACTGCAGCAAACACCAGACACCGCATCGCCAGCATGATGTTCACATAGTCCCCAGGAATGACATGAAGTGCGAGGAATGAAGTGTATAATGGGGAGGGGGGATCAAAGATGAACTGCGGATGACGATGAAAAATATAGCTGATATTAAAGCTCTAACGGTTTTCTCGTATTTCCCCCGGCATTGCTGCTTTTTAGTTATAAAAAGCCCCCCTGGCAAATCTGAAGAGCATCGTGACCGTGCGGAAAAAGGACGCAGTAACAGTCAGTGAATGGAAATCGGAAGCCAAAACGCAAAAAGTGTGCGGAGGGGGGAGAACTATGTACACGGACATGATTCCCAGCTAGGGTACGAGGGTCATTCGTCTTCGCCACCACTGCGGTTTTGCAAGCGGCGGCTAGAGAGGGAGGGGAGAGGAGCGTCGGATCTGCGCTTGGGGGAACACGTGGGCCCTGCAGAGCCCTCCCTTTTTTCCCATAGAGTATCCCTCCTCCTCCTCCTCCTCCTTCTCGTGTTCTGAGAACACACCTACAATTTCCAGTAGAACTTGCTGCGTTTATAGCAAAAAAGTGATTGTCAAAGAACGAGGATTGACCAAATTGAGGTCCGGGTTTAACAAGTCAGTGTAAAAAAAAAAAAAAGAATACGATAATTTGTCGGCGAAAAATTCACTTCATCTGCTGCATGGAAGGCAGAAAGGCAATTAATAGAAATAGTGGGAACAAAGTAAAATTTAACTATTCCTGTAATAATTGGTATTTCTAACCATAGGCACATGCACAATCAGATCTCCGTCTCTGCTTATCTGCAAATCAGAATAAGTTATGAAGGCCTACCGAGATTGTCACCCCAAAGGCGAAGTCCTTTAGTTTCTTCATTACCACACGACATACGCTATATCCTATATGGCCAT
>JAODJW010000094.1:28870642-28885408 GCA_026777045.1 Hyperopisus bebe
CAGGGTAAATCAATATAAAACAGGACTTTCGCTTGTATTTAGGCTATGTACTGAGAGATGGAAATCCTTTACATTACGTAGCAAATGTTTGTGTAGATTATAAACCCTTTAGATGAATGATTCACTGGCAACAGTTTATTTTAATTTATTATGGAAATTTGTTAGATAGGCAGGGGCCTGGCCTTTCAAAGCCACCCAAATGAGAAGTTCATCGGATTTCTGGAACATAGCAGGGAAAACAGTACATGTCCGATGTGCTCATAATTTCTACTTCTGGTTATGATTTCTCACTGCAACATTAGTTCACTGAAGGGCAGAGAGTATAATTTGTGCTTCCTGGCAGTGAGATAGTCTTTGCAACTAAGGACAGATACACATACTTCATTCACTATGCAAACAATCAGGGTTAACATGACAGAAATGTGTCAAAAGTGACACCTATGGTTACAGTTGACCCTACAAAACAGCAATGCAATTCTAATGAAAGGCTATCCAGTTTTGTGGGCAGTGGCCACATGAGTAACTCACCCTTTTTCTTCTTTCCCTGATCATCTCTCCACCACAGGCTTCTAGGTGCAGTAAGGAAAGCAGATCTGCCCCCTGACTGGGAAAATTAGCAGCCTCCAGTTGTGTCCTGTTAGCACTCCTCATGGTTTACTGTTTGGAAACCACAGTTACCATTTCCCCGTTGGTGCTGATTGCCCTCTGCTGGTGCACAAGGAACACCCAGTGGACTGTCACTCTACAATATTAAGTTTCCACAAACTTAACAGTGGAAAACATGATACAGAATCCCATAAAGTATCTCTACACTATTATGATGAGAAAGTCAGCTGTTTCCTTTTGTCCATAGGGACATACAAGAAAGAAGTCGGGAGCAGGGACAGAGGGCCCCAAGGTGACATTACTCCACAATGCACAGGACTGGCCTAGCCTACACAACCACACATTTTTAACATAATTCATCTTATGAACTTGAAGATTAGATTAGTCTAAGATTAGTTTAATCAGAGTTGGCAGTAGAATGGTTAGCGATACTCAGGGGGCAATCTTACAGAGGGCAGTCTACTGCAGGGGCGGCCAATCTTATCCACAAAGGGCCGGTGTCTATGCAAGTTTTTGGGATAACCTGTAGGTCAGCTGTTCAAACCCAGGTGTGAGGACTCTTCAGCCAATCAGTCCTCTAATTAGTAAGCTAATTAGGGAGTTGCAGTGAAAACCCGCATACACACCGGCCCTTTGCGCATAAGATTGGCCACCCCTGGTCTACTGTAACATTACAATAAATGAACGTTTAAACATCTCTGTGCCATTAAATGATCAAAAGACCTGCCCACTCAAAAATGTTGAAAGCTCTTTACTAACAGAACAGGAAAACATTTTACAACATACTGTGAAAATATTCTGGCAAATTATTTATCACAAGTTTTATTTATTGCAGAAGATAACAGTTTATTTTTAAAAAAAGCCAATATAACAATCATATAGTAAGTTTTAAAAAAATGGCAATGAATATGTTCCATTTCTTTAAAAAATAACATTACAAAACTCATACTTCAATAGAAAAATGAATTGCTTAAGTGTGTCTAACACTCAATGGAAATGAAATGAACCTACAAAATGAATTAAAAACTACCTATAAATTATGTAAATATAAACCTTCCATTTTACTGTAGTGTAACATGCATCCTGTTCTCCTTTCTCAAAGACAGTCAAACTACAACATAACTTGACATTTCACTAAAGAGCCCTTCGTGACTAACAGTGTGTCTGGTCTTTATGTGGGAAAGTGTTCCTTTGGATCCTCGTACTGTACCATAAGACATTTTTACATTAACAACCTGCATTCTATTCAAACATTTATATGCCTAAATGTGGATTTGTGGATCTGCAACGAAACAGTCATCTCTAGCCGACATTGTGGAAACACAAATATGTACAGCAGTCATCATAGGATAATAGTATGATCTTGACCTGATCTTCATTTTAGGAACACCCAAGAGAAATTTGCTTTTTTCCACTGCATAAAAATGCGATCACCAACAATCGTTTCTTTTTCCTATTACTAAACGTAAATTTGAGTCAGATTTTAGGGCTAAGTAAACCATAGGAGGGTTGGAACGTACCGGGAAGTGTGTTTGCACCACTGACCTCCAGAGGGCTCCCAAGAGCCAGCAAATGTAATGTAATGAATGGATGACAGAGTAAGACGATGCCATCGTGCACCAAAAAAAGAGAAGTAAAAGTCTTTCAGTGATACATGAATTACTCAAGGGAAAAATATTTGGAGCTTTAAATTTGTATTTCACTGTATACCAGACAAACAGTAAAAAACCAACTTCATCCAAAACTTAATGATGAAACTACATTCAATGAAAAGACTGAGATCATATCTCAGAATGGAAAAGCATGTAGAATAAAATAATGGGCCATTGCATATAAGAATAACAAAGCACTGCAGGGGTCTTAATAAAAGGTGAGAGAGGCACTACAGAACACACCTTCTCAAGGTGGATCTGAATGAACGTTCACTGCAGTCACTGATGTGAACATTGAATCATGGCTAAGAAATCGCAGCGAATTAATTTAATGTCACTAAGTGTCAGCTACATCAGTTACTGCCCCTCCTCCCCAACCCCATTCCCACAGTGGATAGAACAGTTGTGAAAGGTGCTGGCTGGCGGACACCAGACTGGAAGCCACGGGTGACCTGGGGGGAGCCTGGATGTGACCTCAGCACGCAGGTATTAGCACCGTCTCCCTCCATCAGTTTGCGCATGCACACTCTGCAATGGCCGCTTCCACCATCTAGGATTTTGAGGCATTGAATTGTGTTCTACATTTCCTCCACAGTGATGGTGGTACGGAGCAGTCAAACACCCACAAACCTGGGCACTGTCACTAGGCCTAAGCCTCTCTCCTTCATCAGGCACAATATTACATCAATTTCAGCACATTAACATAACCCAACTGCTTTTAATTTACAAAAACAGCTACTTTTTTATGGCACCTGATATAACCCTGTAAATACCCTTAATTAGAAATACCAGATGGTGGTCGGGTCAGTGGGGTGTCGGGTTTTGACCATATCCACAGATCAGGCCCGTTCACAGCAGCCTGCCTACCACAGTGGAGATGGGGTGTGTTTGATATGTAACTAGACTACAGCTTGACATAGTTTCACAGTCTAACAAGCTCCTCTTAGTATGACTGAGCAGGGAATCAACTGCCAGATATTTTGGGTGCCAATAAATGGCAATTAAGAACGGCAGTTACACCAGTCTGTCCTCTGTCTGCTGTGTGGTGTCTTCAGGCAGTTAGGTTGACAAAAGTGGTACAGTAATATTTTTGCTGTTGATGGCAATGTCCCGTTAATCCAAGCAAAAACTTTTTTCTTTTTTTTTGAATAATTTCATTTCTCTTTTCAACTGATTTGTCAGTTTCTTGGAATTGGATTTCAAAACTGATGCAAAACATGTGCTCTGCTGCTGGATTCAAGTATTTAGTGTTGATCTTTTCAAAAGTACCCGAGACAGAGACATAGATACAAATACATAACCGACAATATGTAACAGTACGAGGATTACAGAGAATAACTTAGGTGGAGCTGGGCAGGTTTGGGTCACCTGTCAGATCCACACAGAGGGCTTCCCCTCCATTGACTTGCTGCTGTTACTGCTGCTGCCCCCGCGGCAGTTGTCCTTGGTGTTCCCATTCTTGGCTCCCGAGCGATGTTTGTGGTCCTGGTGCAACTGGCTCACATTGCTGTGGTTGCTGTCATTGTGGCACTGCTGGCCGTAGGCTTGGATTGCAGCGTCCAGCCGGTCCTGGGTCTGCTGTATGTCCTTCTGAAGGGCACCGCGCATGTCTGCAGCGAGGAGGTTGTCCTCACTGCCTCCAAACTGCCGCTGCTCCTCTTGGGCAATATTGGCCCTGTTCTGTTTGCACACCGTCTTGCCGTTGCTCAGGTCTGTAAACTTGATTTGATCAGGCTTCACCACAATGTTGTAGCCGGGCGGGGCTGAGGGAGCGTTCCACAAGAAGGGGTAGCTCCCATAGGTCTCCTCAACTCCCGCCTTGCCCACCGAGACACTGGGTCTGCTGCCCAGCCGGTACTCGCCCTCCTCGTGCCGGGCGTGGCGGCCGTGGAGGACGTCGTAGATGGTGCCCACTCCCAGGTGCAGCATCTCCCACACGTTTAGCAGCAGGCAGAACACAGTGACCCCGTACATGATGAGCAGGAAGATCGTCTTCTCGGTGGGCCTTGACACAAAGCAGTCCACTGTGTGAGGGCAGGGGTTTCTAGTGCACTCATATAGGGGGGAGACAGAGAAGCCATAGAGGGTGTACTGACCCACCAAAAAGCCCACCTCCAGCAGCGTGCGAGTGAGCAACTGTAGCACATAGATGCGCATGAGACCATCTGCTTTGATGCGTCTCCTCCCATCATGCTGGACCTTAGCTTTTCCTTTGGTCACGGGCTCATTGGGGCCACTCATCTCGGGGACCTCATAGATCATGGGGTCCTCCTCCTGGTCATCCTCCGCCTCCTCCAAACCTCGGTGTTGCTTCCGGTTGCTGAAGAACATCTTCTGTGCTTTGTGTCGCCCAGAGATGCCCTCTTCCTTCCCTGCCTCCAAACGGGCGATCTTGTTGATGGCATAGCTGAGGTACATGAGCGAAGGTGAGGACACCAGTATGATTTGGAAGATCCAGAAGCGCACGTGCGACAGGGGCGCGAAGGAGTCATAGCAGACATTTTCACAGCCTGGCTGGTCTGAGTTGCACACAAACTTACTCTGCTCATCATAATAGATGGACTCCCCGCCCACGGCGGTTAGCACGATTCGGAAGATGATGAGCACCGTCAACCACAGCTTCCCCACGAAGGTGGAGTGGTTGTGAATCTCCTCCAGCAGCCGGGTGAGGAAGCTCCAGCTCATGGTGTCGGCAAGCCAACAGTAGATAGGTTGCACCACTCATTCACTCTGTGGGGGACAGGAGAGAGCATCAGTAACAAGGCAAGGATTGTGCCGCTTAAAAAAGTCTAGACACTAGACATGTACGACACTACTGCCTTACTTTCCAGTAAAAACCTATGTACAAGAAGCATGTCGAGTACCAATTAAAAGTCTGGACACACCTGATTTTAATGCATCAGTCTCTATTTCAGCTGTTATTCACCTTATAGTAAAAGTTCTGAAGGTAATGAAGTGTTACATATAAAATATTGTAATGTGCTCAATATCTGAAAGTTTTCTCAAATTTTAGACTCTTCAAAATTGCCCATTTTTGCTTTGATGAGAGACTCTTGACATACTTTCAACCAGCTTCCAGATGTAGCCACCTGGAATGCTTCTCTAACAGTCCTGAAGGAGTTTCCACAAGTTCTGGGCACAAGTTGGCTGCTCATACTCTTCGATCAAACTCATCCCAAACAAAGTCTAAAGGGTTTAGGTCGGGGGATTGTGGGGGCCAGGTCATCTGTTGCAGTACTCCACTGCTTTCCTTCTTACTACATTACCTCGAGGTGTGCAAAGAATTTTCAGTAGATGTGTCAACACTTTTGTCTAGTATCATATTTAGCCATGCAGGTTAGGACTCTGTGCCCATGACTGAAAAGGTTGCCAGGTCAAATCTCAAGATTGGCAGAATGATTACAGCATTGGTGTTGTGCTGGGCGGTATACCGGTTCATACCAAAAACCGTTCTTTATTATTGTTATGATATGGATTTTTCATATACTGCAATACCGGTTTAAATAGCCCACACAACGTTCGGAAAATGTTTAAGAGGGGACCTTTTTCACTGCTGCACTGCTAAAAATGTACTGCGAAAGATCAGAAACGGAAGATATAGCTGACGTTGGAGTTAAAAATGAGACACTGGGGTTGTCAAAAATCGATACTAATCGATATTAAAAATTAGTATCTGATTAGATACTCATTTTCACCATTATTGATACCAACAGTGCGGTTTTTGCTCTACATCAGCTCTACATCAGTCCCATGATCAAGCCCCTTAACCCTTATTGTTACAAGGAAATTGTCTGACCTTGTCAACTGCATGTCACTTTGGATAAAAAACATCTACTAAGGAAATAAAAAGTAAATGCAAAATGCAAGTATACGTGACATTTTTCATAAGGTCTAGGTCCTATAATTATCACATACTGCAGGTGGACTAGGCATGTTTCACCACCCCCAGCTGTTTGACCTCCCTCTCGATCCTTTGGTTTATATATACCTGATTACTGCAGGACATTCTGGCTTTATGGAGAAAAAAAAATAATATACACATACACACAAGTTTGTAATTATACTTTTGTGGGGACTCTCCGTTCATTTCTATGGGGAAAATTCTAATGCCAAAATGACGACCTTAACCCTTACCCAGTCCCAACGATTTCTGGCATTTTTAGTTTTTTGATTGCATTGACAGATCAAAATAACAGGTTTTCATAACATTGTGGGGAACATTTGGTCCTCACAATGTAATATAAACCTAATTCACACATTCTTTCAGCATTTACACATAGCAAACTCAGTACCCCAGCAACAAGCTTCACTACCAATGCAAGTAAACTTAAATTGGTTCCACGAATATCACAATTAGTTCTGTGTAGTTCAATGTCCTCCCTAGTCACCAGATCTGAATCCAGTAAAGAACCTTTGAGTAATGGAAGGGGTTATTGGAAGGGGTTAGAGGCATGAATATGTAACTGACAAATCTGCAATTACGCGATACAATCAACACAGACCAGAATCTGTCCTTCTAGCACCTTTTTCAGTCCATGTCACAAAGAATTCAGGTTTTTCTGAGAGCAAAGCGGGTCCTATATCCATAATTATAATGTTATCCCTCATAAAGTGAACTTATTTTGGGAGATGTGTTTCTGTAACTTTCATGCAGGTGAAGAATCAATATTTCTGCTGCAAAGCATTACAAAGCAGACTAAAAATGTGATCTTCCTACATCTGTATGCAATAATGTTGAAATATTACACTGCCTTTGTGAACTGCAGAAAGTATGAGCAATTCAAATGCCAGAAGCAACATAGGCTTTTAAATAAATAAAATAGAAACAGAACATAACCACCCAGCTTAGACAACGGTTAGCTGCAAAATCAACAGGGGCATCCTGCCAAAATATAATGCAGAACACATTCAGGGCAATAAGAGACACAACACCACAAGACAGACAAAGGCAGACGCACGCTGTGACCCAACATGAACAAGTAATTCTGTTGGTGGTTGAAGAACATCACAGCAGTCATGGTTGGTGGCCGGCGTTAGATGGGCCTGATGATGAGAACAGTGCTAATAGAAACAGCACCAGCAGCACTGGCCCAGGCAGAAAGAGAGCAACAAAGCAACTGACTGTAACACACAGTTAGTCTAAATGATGGATGAGAGCGGGTGCAGTGGCACCGGAGAAGATACTCAGCTTCCATAGGCTTCTGAAGCAGGAATCCAGGGCTACCTGCTGGCTGATGGAGGGGGAGTTTGACGTTTGTGGAATACAATGTAAAAAGTTTTGCCAGAAATAACGGAATAAGTTTTCTACTTTAGCTGTTATCAGGAAGACAAAATGGAATAAATGTAAAATGCCATGAAAGTGACAAAGGAACGGAGTGTGATGGAACATGACACTGTGATTTTTCTAGTTCATCTAAACAGTATGTGACAGCTTGAGGAGGAGACATCCAGGAAACCCAGGAGAACAGTATGGACTGGCAGAGTTTGGCCTTGTGCTTCCTTGACTCTCACAAAGTCAGCCTGTGTTTCTACCAGTGCCCCATGTCCATGAGTGTCTGCTTATAACTCGTCTTACAAAGCCAAGCAGCTTTTATGGAGATGACAGCAACTTCTAATTATTGGCCACTTGATCCAAACATTGTCCCTCCATCAGGCAATTAAAACCGGGTGAGCTATTGCTGTCTAGAAGTCTGGATCTCTGCCCGCCGCACTTATACATCAAACCTCGTCTTTAACGAGATGCCGCACTACTGTACAGACGCATTTTCTTTAAGTAAGCATGGAATTGATTGCTGTGCCCTTATAAGGTCATGGCTCAGCCTTTGAAGTTGGCTGCCAGGCTTGCAATATGTCAGTACTGATGAGTACTGGAGAGGAGTGAGTGTTCATGAGGCCTCCACAGAACCCTTTGGAGGAAGAGTGTTGAAATGGGCCAGCAGTTGGAGAAAGGGAGGAGGAGGGATGCTGCTGCAGCCGATACCTGATCCATCAGGAATGTATAGGGTGGTGATTGGCAAAGCGGCTGTCAGAGAAATTCTCTCCTAAATGTTTATACACATACTCCAATAATGTCCATAATTTAGTAGAGAAGCATGTCTATGGTGATACACTAAACTGAGAAACAGAACTAACAGAGTGTTACCCCAATACATACACGCACAGTCCACATATTCATATCTTTATGGGGACTCCCCATTCATTTCTACGGGCATAACTGTAGTCACAACTTTGACAACCTTAACTGAGTAATTGTAATATATTTGACCGACCACACACACAAACACACACACACACACACACACACACATACTTTTATTGATATCTTTGTGTAGACAGTCTATTCATTTCTATGGGAAAAATCTAATTCCAATCAATGACAACCTTAAGCCTTAACCTTAACCATAAGTGACCCACCAAAATACAAGTCTTTAGACATTTTTAGTTGTTTGATTGCAGTCAGATTTTTATAAAACTGAGCTTCCCCTTGTGGGAACTGAAAAAATGCCCACTGAGCCACCAAACAAGCAGAACATTCTAAAAATATAAAGGTAAGATCAAATGAATCACTTCTGGTTCTCCAAACTGAGAAGCTTTTTTAGTAAAAGTTGCTCCTGCTTTTTTAGCAGGTGCAGAAATGCTGGGACACTTTTTAAATACAATATAGCAGCCATGTAAAGTTATATTTATCTAGCGGCAGAACAAAATACAGTCTCTTTGGTATTAGGATTCAGGGGCATGTTTGGACAGCAGGTAGCGTAATGCTAAAGTTTCTTAATGGAAATAAGCAATTATTAAATTATATATATATATATATGTGTATGTTATGGGAGAGAGAACTGCCACGAGGTGTAACCTAGGCACCCTGTAAGAGCAGCCCAAAAGCACTGGCCAAATCAGGCTTTTCCACAGCTACATATGCCTGTACTCACAGTACTAGGAGAAAAGTCGTGGGACACTTGATTAATTCAGTAAAAATACTGTAATTTTATTGGTTTTATAACAAACATAATTACTTAATGCATTTGTTTACAAAAAAATATACATCACATTACAAACAACCAGTAGTTTTAAGTAAAACATTTATTTAGTTATTCAGTAATAAATTGAAACCCAAATTCTAGTCCTAAAAGAGCTGTTCTAGGATAAAAAGTTCATTGACAAGCAGTTTCACTGGGTGCTTTTTAATTAGTAGCACCTTTGCAATAACATAAAACACCAAACATTTGTGTTTAGTATCCCTTTGGGGGCCATTAGCTACAATTGCAATTAACAGAAAAACAACTGAATGAGTCAGTAAAAAACGTTTGTGCTGAAGATATGTGCAGATATGTTAAACACCGCTTGTCAAAGGACTTTTGTCATGAAATCAATGAATTGCAACATTTTTACAGAATTAAGTGTCCTAAGACTTTCTGTGAGTACTGCATATACATAAGTCAGTAATGTTACTACCATGCTACTATTGGCAATTTTTTGGGAATTCAAAAAGACAAAGTAGCACTGATAAGCCCTGCCTTTTCATCAACTCATTGTGCTGTTACTGTTTAGTAACAAATGCAGGAATATGCATGCTCACAGAATGTGAAGCGTTCATCGTTACTCAGAAATGCTACCATATTACCATATACCAAAAATGATTGCACAATGAAGTCTATGAGTAACAGAAATGGGGCAGTGTGCCTGTGATCAGAAGACTGCTAGTTCACATCCTGTCGTTGGCAGAGTGATGTCACTGTTGGGCCCTTGAGAAAGGTCCTTAACCCCAGTTGCTCCGGGGCTGGTGACCCTGTGCTGTGACCCCCAAGCTTCCTGTCACATGTACAGTATGTGTCTGTGTGCTGCATGGGGAGTAAGATGAGATAAGAAAATAGGAAAAAAAAAACACTTTCCCCACATGAATTAGTATAGTATCACTATTCTATTCACAAAAAGTCCACATTTAAACTAATTTGAAATGATCATTTGTGCATATGTCCTCAATTGCACTGCGCTCCTCATCCGGGCAAAGACTGCAATCACAAGCTGTCAGTGTTTACAGACCCAAATCTTTTCCATCTGTGATACAGTATGTTACTCCCGTACTTCTGAAGTCATTCTAATTGATGCCTGCTGATTCTAGGGTATGATTGTGTGGTTATAATACAAAAAGACACCAAAGAGCTCTAACTCTTAGGACAAAAATACCTTTTCTACCCAGTTGATTCATTTGAAATATTTTTCTCCTGCCTCAGACCACAGTAACGTATGACTCACCCTCATTCTGTAACATTAACACAGACATTTAAGGAAAGTTCATACGTAGTTTGTACAGTAGTTGGTGGTTCAGAAATGAGTGTTTTTCTTATAGGCTTAAAGAGACATAAGTCAAAAATGTTCCAACTTTACAGTATGGGAATGCCAGCAAGACACCTTTGCCAGTTGTGGATTCCCTGTATCCATCGTTTTTCTCCAACATGCATAAATACTCCCACTACTGTCAGCTTCGAAAGTGGGTCATATTAGGTGTTTTGATGAATCTGAAGCACCATGCTGCCTACTGCTCTCACCTCGGTTGGGCTCAGATGGTTGCTAACGTCAGCCATCCATCCATCCATCCATCCATCTATCCATCCATCCGCTTAATCCCAACCGAGGTCACGAGGGGGACCGGAGCCTATCCCGGGAACAAGGGGTGCAGGCTGGAACCAACCTTGGGCAGCCGCCAACTCACTGCAGGGCGTACCTGCCCTCCCTATTTCCTGATAGGCAGCTATATCACATTTTGCAGCTGTGTTAACATTCAGTTAGCAGAAATGTCTCATGCAGATGGAGAAGAATTAATCACTATCAGAAGGAAGATGAGAAGGAACGCATTGAGTGTCCAGCAGAATAGAAGTGCTGTGAACCATGCCCAAAAATGGGAGCACCAGGGGACTCAACATGCAGGCCGGGACAGAGTGATGAAAATGGGGATGGTGCCAGAACCAGCACCTCTGGCCATGCTGCAGGCCTGTTCTACTGGGTCACAAAGGGGAACCAGCCCTTTCAGGGAGAGAAGGCAAAAGGGGATACAACTGTGAGCCAAATGATAAGTAGAGTGGTGACAGCCATCTTCGTGTACAGTTAACTAAGGACCTGTTGTGACCAAGTGCCCTCTTGACATGAATGTTCACATAAAGGACAGACAGAAAGCAAGCTGACAGGAACCTGATACCCTGAGCCTTGTCAGCCTTCTGACCAGGACATTATGACCTTGACCAGTGCCATCACTGCAGATACAGCATCATTTCTTTGCTGATCCAAAATTCTCAATGTGAATGGGGGTGTAGTCAGGTTTCAATACAGCCTTATGGTTTGTAGCTAATGGCAAACACAATGGGAAGCCTGGAATTAAAAGCAAAAATTCATCTTAAAATGCAACAAACGTATCTAACCAACCAATAGCTAAGATTCTAAAGGAATATCTTAGTTGGCAACAGCATAGAAAAGGTATGGTATTTTCATTTTTTTCTTTTTGAGACTACAGGTGTCCTACATACATTTATTTTATCCAATATTGTGAAGAACACAGAATGATTTAGCCTACCTACATGAGTAGTTAAACATATCATACTCCAGCTGTGAACATGTGTATTAAAACGTTGTTCTCTCATATCAGCTATGTGGAGAGTTCCTGTGTTTCCTCATTCCCTTGAACATGAGCAGACACACACATGCCCCTTGTATGTCAGGGTGAAGCCCCATGGGTCAGTACCGACCTCAGTCTGAGCTTAACTGACAAGAAGCAGCATACACGGCACAGAGATGTCTGCCTACAAAAAATACAGGCTCCAGTTTCCGCATGGGCTGCTATATATAACCTATCGGCTCCAAAACACGGTGCATACTTAATGCAGAGAGTAACAAAGCTGCCAGCCTAAATCGCAGAAAGTGTCCTGAGAAGTAAAATATATGGCTGTAAAAGAATTGTCATCCTAACATCCAGATAAGAAATACACATTAGGTGGACCAGCACTAAACACACTCCGGACTAAATGTTTTTACTAATGCGTTTTGCTGTACTGGTACACAGAAAAAAAACACACACAGATGTGACACCACAGTACTGATGTACCAAGTGAGACTAATTACCTGCAAGCTGAAACACTGTGTAAACAGTCCCTACATTCTGTAGAGGGTGTAATATCATAGCCAATCTGTTCTTTATTATATGCCGACCTGGTGCATGGATTTTGCAATGTGAAGATATTCCTACGTTCCCAATTTGCAAATTTCAAAGGGGGGTTCAAACTTGCACTGCTACTACTGTGCTATGTGCCTGATAGGTAGCAAATAAATCTGGGCAGGGGGGGTTCAAACCCCTAATTTTACTATGTAGCTACATGCCTGCCTTTGAGTTACTATTACAATGCAATTTAGTAAGCAGTTTCTTTTGGACCAATCATTTAAACAGAGATAAGCCTCTTAAAAAGTCAAAACCTTCCTTTAATTAACATTTGGTGATGCTTAACTGCACCATCATAATACATTCATTATGCATTTATAGAACATGCATAAGTAGCATGCAACTATACCTTAACATCATAACATACACTTACATGCTGCTTATGAATGTTCTAAGAATGCTTTATGAATACATTATGAAGGTACACTTAATGTTCAGTGAATGCGTCATAAAGGCATTATGAAGGTGCAATTTGCTTGCATTTTATGCCTATATAATATTAAGGCTTCCAATTTACTTATTAACATCAGGGAGCCAGAATAATGCTTGTCATTTAGTTTGTACAAAATGTCCTTTACACCAACACATATCAAGTCTTCTTTTTAAAATTGCATGAATTTTATAGTTGATGTGTCTGATATGATTGGCAGCGTATCTGCAGTGTCCATGTTTACCGAAGCATAGTGAGATACAGAGCCAAAGGGGATGTCTGCATTGCCTTCTAATATGGGATGTACACAGAGAAACCCTCCTCCTGTTAATCAGAGCACAAGGGCAGTAAGTTTTCAGCACTCTGCGCCTCCTCCACTCACCTCCCTGAGGACAAAGCGGGGCTCCTGAAGTCTTGGTTATCTTGCTCCAGTCACTGGCACACTTCCTGTGTACACAAACGATGCTTAGATCAAACAGCCTTCTGTGCACAAGCTGTCACGGGCCAGACTCTTCCACTCCTATCCTTGCACCTGCTCCCCACTTGCACCTGTAGATTTTTGAAGGGTTCCTCCCACCGGCAGTAGAGCTGCACAGGTACCTCTTCGCAGTTCAGTTATGTAGGTCAACTCATCCCCTCCACCAGTAAATACGATGGTGCAGTCACCTTTTGAGCACACATGCTCCAGGGTATTGCCTTAGGTTCAGTGCTGGCAAGCTCCGAAGGCAGCATGCGCACGTTTTTCCACTCCTAATAAAGAACAATCTGCTAGACTAGAGGTCCAAATTTATCTTAGTGCAGGAATTTGTACAGAACATGAAAATGCATTTAATAAAAGTCTAACAAGGCAAACACATACACAGCCACACTGACCCATCGCTCCTTCCGTTTCTTTCTGATAGTCATATAGTACCAACCGAAAACAAACCATGCCAACACACAGTCCACTCTAAATCATGTCAGCTGGAAACTGCCCTTTGAGATTCACCTGAAGTCTCATAAAGTTAGTTGACTTCAGTTGTAACAATCACTAACACTGTCCAACTCCATCTGCAAGTCATTTCGAGCCACAGCACCGATGGCTTTCACATGACCAGAGGGAGTGACTAAATGAAAGTATTTTATAGTAAGATTACTTTAACATGAACTTTGAGAACATTTCATCTTCAAAATTATTCCATCCATCCATCCATCCATCCATCCATCCATCCAAACACTTGTCATATTCAGGGTAACAGGGGGTCCAAAGCCTACAAGCACAAGGCAGGGAACAACTCAGGATGGGCACTGACCCATTACAGAGCACACTCACACACTATTCACTCATCCAAGTACACCTATGGCCAATTTGGCAACTCCAATCAGCCTCAGTATGTTTCCGGACTGTGGGGGGAAACCAGAGTACCTGGAGGAAACCCCACGATGACATGGGGAGAACATGCAAACTTCACACACCGAACCCAAGCAGAGACTTGAACCCAGATCCAAGAGGTCTGAGGCAATAGCACTAACCACTGCCCCACCATACCACCCCCATTGGCACAATTATTAAGATAAATGCTAGATGATTCATACATCTGTCATACAGTCTGAAGGCAGCAGGCACAAAAGACCTGCAGTTAACACTGCCGAGAACAGAGTAGTTGTTCAAGTCAAATACTGAATGTGCTATTTTGTTGGTCGGGGAATTATGCAGTGGAAAGACTGTACCACAGTCACCTGGTCCACTGCATCCTGCACCCTCCACTTCCTCCCAGTCCTCACTTCTAAGGCTTCTAAGACTTTAATGTGTACAGTACGACCTCTCCAACAGAGATTACCATGAATACCTCGTGCAGACTGCTGGATGGGAGGCATTGCTTGTTGTTCCCATA
>JAODJW010000094.1:28885508-28930102 GCA_026777045.1 Hyperopisus bebe
CCCGGGCAACTTAGCTCCTGGGATCATTGGAACACACAAACCCCTCCACCACGATAAGGTGTCGGCTCCAGGAGAGGCCTACTAAGGCAGTGGCTGATAATCCTTTCAAAGCCTTTGACAGCAGTGAGAGGAGTTTCATGAAGAGCCAGTGGATTTGTGGAATGATACCATGCTGGTAGATCCAATTTCTCAGGCAGCCATAACTTCTCCTATTGTCGCCTGCTGGTTGCCTGGGGTGCTGCCGTGTCCTTCAGGGCACCATCAAAGAACTTGCTCTGGTTCTTGATTGGTTTCTCTATGACTTCTGGAATCAGGACACCCTCTGATGAAGAAAGAAAACTTGTCTGTTGTGTTCCCCCTCTTCAAAACCAGGAACCTGGGCTTTGTTGGCTTAAAGGACACACAAGCTCAGTTAATGAGCTCTTTAAGCCTTTGAGGAATCCATCTGCAATCCAGGCATGATAATGTCGTCACTGTCAGATCAATCCATGAATGCAATACACCTTGACACTCTTGGGATAACCTCTTCTGCACTGAAGTGTCAATATAGGAGTTCAGGCATTTGGAAAGAATACTGAAATTATCTGGCCTTCCACACTGAAGAAGGTGATGACCATGAACTGCTTGTTATTGCTTGAGTTTTCCTCCCTTGGAATTTGGACATCCTACCTTCCCTTATGCTTGCCCTTATGATTACTTTTATTACTTGGAGCTGCTGATCTGCATTGCCATGGTTATGGCTTCAATAACCCCTTCCAGATCCTTGTCAGCCACTCTCTTCGTTAGCCGGAAGCCACTTGACTCCTCTACCTTGGGGTTGAGCCAACTGCCCCTGGAGGTTCCATAAACTGTGCACTCCAGGTCTGGCTCCGCCTGCATCTCACTAGGTTTCATTCCCGTGCACAGTTCACATGGGTTTTTGCAGACCCCATACAGGCCTCTGTACTCGCAGTTGATGTTCTGTTGTCTTGGGTCATTTTCAGTGTTTCCATCTGGATAAACTGCCCATCTTCCCCTCATTTGAGGCACCCAAAGGGGTTTAATGTAACTGATTTGGGTTCTCCCGCACGGAATCTGCAGTTTGAGGTGGTAACCCCTATCACCCCATCTGCCATCTCTCTGAGCTGTCCACTGTGCCTCCCGCTGTAACCGTCTGTGTGTGGTGGTCATCCAGCCTGCTGCAGGATGTTACTGGCCTCGACAGGCTGAATTAACAAATACACAATCAAAAACAGCTAAGACTAGTTTCCCTGCTGCTGCCATTTTGACAATTAATATTCTGCTTTTGACCATTACAAGTAGAACTTCTCCCCCAAAGGACAAAGGTACATGAACTGTATATATGCCATAACAAGATATGTTTACAGCAGTAAGAGATGATTTAGTCTAGATTCTTAACAGTATCACTACAAGACAACTGTACTGATAATTGGGGTGCGTTAATAGAAATATGGATTTTGCAACTCCTCAACTTGTCCTTCCCAGTATTGCAATATATCCACAGAGCTAGTCCTACATCATCTACTGAAGGTTCGTGGTACTTCAGAAGTGGAACCAGTGATGCATGCAAGTACCTGAAATATATCATTCATCATCGCAAATTGCCTTATAGCAGAATAAAAGTTCCTTTTTGTTTTGAGTTTACAGCACAGAAAACATCAAATAAGAACCATCTGGAGGGGTTGTGCAAGACCCTGCCCATTTGGGACACAGACTGGCTCCAGGAATGTATGGACCTTTGGAGACTTCTATGGGAAAAGTTCTGGTACTGCAAGCATCATCTCAAATCCAACAGCAGCAGGAACAACCTGCAAGATTCTGGAGCCCTATTTATGAATTAATATTAGAGATATGCTTTTCTTAAGTGATTGTACACAATTTAGACTCAAAATAAAAAAAATGTTTTTCTACTGGAATGAACATATTAAAATTAATGGGATAATGACCCCAATTTTCATTACTGCAAATTACCCTGAGTCCTTGTTAATTTTCACCAGCACCAGGCATCATTTGCACCTGTTTCACAGTTAACATTTTATTTGCATCAAACCACATGCTTCTACACCGACCACCCATATGGCCATCAGTGTTAGCATAATTATTTATCATGGTATACTAGTATACTGGTGACCTCCGCCACCCCAAAGCACCATCATGGACTTTCATGCTAAGGAATCCTCTCCTCTTATCTGACTGCGGTTTCAATCATTAAACAAGTCAAGATAAACCAACATCAAGTAGGGAAAAGATGTAGTGTGGTAGGGTCTGATATGACCAGGAGATCCCTGTAGGGAAAAGAGGCAGTGTGGTAGGGTCTGAGATGGCAGGGAGATCCCTGTAAGGAAAAGAGGTAGTGTGGTAGGGTCTGAGATGGCAGGGAGATCCCTGTAAGGAAAAGAGGTAGTGTGGTAGGGTCTGAGATGGCAGGGAGACCCCTAGCTAATTGTATTGCAGTTCACAGGATGAAAAGGGAATTCTTTAAATAGCTGATTAAAAAGTAAATATGTAAATAAGCATTTGGATTTAAGTGCTCACTGCTAATAATACTAAATACAAATCCAAGACCAACACAGCAATACACATAGAAATTTTGAAACGGAGTCTAGGAGAAGGTGCTGAACTACGTGCCTGCAGAAGAACATACCTCCTGTGTGCCCAGATGTCTGATGCAGCCCAGCAACACCCAACTTAAATGAGGCAGTAAAACAAAAAAGATATTTTAATTTTGGACTTGAAAGGAAATACACAGCTTGTTGCACATCTTAAAGACAGCCTCATGCTGTGCTGTGAGGGCATGAAGATCTGGCTTCTGCCTTTTTAATTCCATTTACTATAAAGGAGTTAAACCACAACAAAGCCTGTTCTCTCCGACACAAATGTCCCCGCTGCCTTACCCAACACCCCATTTTCTCTCCAGATTAATTCTTGGGGTTCATCAACATACCGATTAAGCGAAGGCAAACTGATTTATCTTGCATGTGAAGGTAAAATTTTCAGCATAATTCCAAACTGAATGACAAAGCCTCTATAAGTTCTTCCAGAAGCTTCTATAAAAGTCTCTTTGACAGAATTAGAATCAATGAGCCATTAAGTCAGCAAAAGATAGCATCTGCCACATTGGCCATGACCCCTGTCATTAATTGGGCATGCACTACAAAACAAGGACATTTCTTATAGCTACATCTGTACCTCCATTAAACTGTACCCCTTCAAAAGAATGCCAACCACTTTTTCACAGGGTGTCTAACGACCCATTGTATACTATAAAGATCTAGCTGGCAGCCAGAGAAATGTTACAGTCTTTGCTGTTTTCATCCTTCTGTCAATAGATAATACTACATTCATAATTTCAGATTGTTGCCCTTGTTAGGACTTGCAGTTCTTTGAGTGAAAGCAGAACGTCTCTTTACTTATCAGCATAGCCATGCCATATCATTTAGCTCTGCTTTTAATTTCAAATTATTCAAGGGTTGAATATATTAAAAACGGCAGAAAAATACACAATTGTAAAAAAAAAAGCTTAACTGCAACACAGATTGAGCTTTCAAAAGTACTGTCAAGGCAATATTTGGGGAGATACTGGGTACCAGAGTAGATATTGGGAAGTCTGTCCCCCACTTCAGCGCGATGATAGAAGAGCCATCAACCCATCCTCATTCTGAGAGGAGTTTTCTGCCCATGACTGTGACACTGGAGAGGGGAAAAGGTCTATAGCCTTCTCCTGACTGCAGGAGTACTGCTCCCAAGAGATATTTCACAAATACAGTGTAAAATACTGTGTAAAATACAGCCATGACAGTGTACAGGACACAGATTTCACACCCTGCTTGTCCAATCCTCCCATGTTCCACGCCCCCTCGCTACCTCGTGTGGAATCCCCGTGTTACCAGCTGTTTCTCGTTGTTGTTACTTAGTCTGATGTATTTAAGTCCGCGTTCAAGTATGTTTCCCCAGTCCAGTCATTGACGTTATGTGGTGTAGTTGTCTCCTGATTGTGTCCTTCCTTCGATTAAACCCTATATTTTCTCGACACCTCGAGTCCTGCCTCTGCTTCCTCGGTCCATGCCCTTGTACACTGTGACAACAGACACTTTTAAAAGAATATAAACTTTTTTTTAGCACTTGACCTGACAGCCCCCAGTACTTAGTGCCAGAACACCTAATATGGCAAATCGGATGTTCCCTTCGAGACACATCCACACAACATGCGTTGATCTACAACACTGCTAAGAAACAAAAAAAAAAAAACTAGGAGACAGAGTAAACACCATAGCAATGCTTTTTTTTTGGGACAAAGCAGTAGCAGTATGTTTTCAGTAGATTTAGAGATTTGTGTTCCACATATGACAATCTGTTCAACATTTCTTTACAGCATTACCAGTTATAGAGCTTCAGATCATTTTTGCCACTTTTCCTGGTGGGTCTGCAAATGACCTGAAAAACAACTGAGCTTCTATAAAGGACACTGCTGGGCTGCTTCTATATCAGCTATACCTCTGGTTGGCCAGTTGATTTTGTTCAAAGGAATTTCAGGGCATATCACTGAGTCGGGGACCTATACAATGGCAATACTATGGCAATGTGGAACTATTGTTCAGGAAACCCATTTGGCACAGAGAGACCATGTCAATCCCAGAGAGTGTGAGACAGCAGTGCTACATCATGTGTCCTTCATTAAAATGTAATAATAAAAAATACATTACTGATTAATCTAAAAGCCATACATACCTGTGTAACTCACTTCAATGCCTGTCAGCATCCATACCACATGTATCTAGAAACTTTGAGTATCACAGAACGGAGTGTATGTTTAAGCATCATACCCTCCAAGCAAACAGAGAGCCCTTCAAGAATCCAGGTATCAAAATCAAGCAAAGAAGTCGTAGAAAGTCCTGCTCCCTGCCTGATACAAGCTGTTGGGCAGAGTGCCTAACTGATTTCATACTGGACCTGGATGTTATTGATGTATCTATTACTGGTGTGGCAGAAGCAGTATGTTTTACAACATTACCAGTCATACAGTTTCTAACTGACACTGAGCATGGGAGGCAGCCAGGGCCGTGATGTGGCCAACTGGGACATCAGCACACAGAACAGGAGTGGAACTGACAGACCGGCAGCCAGCTGCATGGCTACCGCATGTGGGAAGGGGATGGCGGGCCTGGTTATGTGAGGAAAAGGCAGGAGTGAGGCTGAGAAGGGCTGAAACAAGAAAGAGTAATGTACTACTGTACTACTGAAGACCGAGATTCAAGTTTAAAGTCTTACTTGTCATTATGCTAGTACGACAAGATTAGGTGTCCCTACTTTCCAGAAGCGGTTTAATAAGTAAATAAATAAAAAAGAGAACAAATAACCCAATACCCAATAGCATATGAGTATAAATGTAGTGATCATTCCAGAGGGAATATCTACAGGGTACTAAAATGAGCAATGAGCAGCAACTAAAAGCAAGTGGGTAAGTGTGACTTCAATATGAATATTATAAATATAAAAACAGAGCTAAATTAGAGGTTTGCTGGTTTTGTAACACAAGAGTGATTGCTCTGGGGAGGAAAGTCCCATAGTCTGGAAGCATGTGCGTGTAGGTAGTCCAAAATTATTTGCCAGATGGTAAAGGGGCAATTTCACTCAGTGGCAGTGTTTAGGGCTTTATGGAGACTGTGGCTGCGGGTTGTGGAAGATGAGATTGACCTGTAGTGGGTTTCAGATGATGTGTTCAGCTAGGGCTCGAAACTAAGCTTGCCTGCCTTGGGTAATTTAGACAAAAGGGGAATACAAAAACTGAACACAATCCCTCTAGCTATTAAAAAAAATGGCATATCAAATTACAACAAAAAAAAACACACTACACTGCATATTTATTTCTCAGCATAGGCACGTAGACCACTGTCTGTCTGAAAGGTCTCTGGGGTGATGACATGTTCAGCACCTTCTTAGTCAACCTTACTTTGAAACTCAGGGCCAATCAAAGCATTTGTAGCACCCTAGGCTACCTTCAATGCCAATGCCCCGCCCTGGCAGATTCCACATCTGACGCCAAAATGAATAATCTAATAACACAATAAATTACAGTTAGTAACATAATAACATATTTATTACATTTAAATACATTTTTATAATAAATGCTTCAAAAGAAATGCAAAATCAAAAATATCTTTCATAAATAAAAATGTAGGTGTGTAAAAAAACTAGGGATGTGTTATTTCTTTGATCATGTTAGCTTTAATTGCATTAATTTTGATGAGTATAGAATTGAAAGATAATTTAATTTCTATACTGAATACAGTGGTACCTCAGTACTTGAACTCATTAGAACTCAAATTTCTTAAAAGTCAAATCAACCAGTTTGAAGAAAAATGACCTGGAACTCAATCTGAATCTTAGAAGTCGAACCGTTAACCGTTAAGGGAAATGAGTCAAACAGCATGTCTTTCAGCGGAAACAAAGGGTAACGCTTCAGTCTCAGCCTTGCATTCGCTGTGATCTCATCGTTTGTTGGTGATAGTGCTTTTTTTTTTATTGAAAATAACAGGTAATACACTGTACTTTATATAATTTTGGTAGCCATTGCACATTGTTTGGATACATTTATTTTCTTACTTTACAAATTACTGTTTTGGTTAATGTGCTTAGATGTGTTTAGTACAGTATATGCTCTTCTTGTTTTATCTTGTTCATTTTGTGTTTAAATGCTAAAAAAAACATATTTGGGTGTAATTTTTTGGGGCCAGGAATCAATTAATTGGTTTCCCATTATTTCTTATGGGGAAAATCCGATCAGAACTCGAACTTTTTAGGATTTGAACCCGAGTTCTGAACAGATTAAGTTCAAGTTCTGAATTACCGCTGTATATAGACTATAAAATATGTATTATAAATCACCACATTAATCAGTTAAGCTTTAGAGGGTGTGAGAATCAGGAAATTTTTGGATACCGTGCGGTACTCTGAATGAGTAAATTGCTTATGGAAATTAATAAAAGGTATACTGAAAATAACTTTTTTATATGGTAATTTATTATTGTTAAGATGTGATGCTCTTTATAAATGAAAATTCCATCGTACATTGTAGGCTAATAAAAATGTATCTGGGCTGGTAAATGTTTTTCAGCAAACCTGACTACTCTATGAAGAGCTTTCCAGTTAGATTACTAGGAGAATAAATTTCAACAAGAATTGGTGAAATAGGAGGAACAAATCTGATTCAGACTGGACAACTAAACAGGAATTGGACACTTCCTCAGACATCTCACCTGCTTCCTTGGTCTGCTGCGAATCACTGTCTATCCATTCTCTTTTTCCCAGCCTTCTCAGTCTTTCCCTATCCTAGATCTGTCAGGGTCACAACCAATGCCACTGACACAAAAGCACTCTGTAATCTGATAACTACTTATATAGAAAATGACTTTCTCAGAATGGAATTTTCATTCCCTGAAAGGAACTGTCAGCAAAGCATGAGCACAGGGCCACTCTTTAAAGAGTTAGGCACATGCAAGTAACTATGAGAGACTTCTGCTGAACTGACGAATAACTACTGAATAATTTTGCAGATTTATCACAGTTATCCATCTAAACCAGGGTGGGCTCGCCTGTTCAGGGTGTGGGCTTTGAGTACCACCTCTTCTCTGTGCTTCAGGAGCTTGCATATTCTCCCCGTATAGCAAAGGTTTTCTCCCACAGTTCACACACAAGTAATCAGGTGAACTGGAATGACCTAAATTGTATAAGCATACGTATGCCTTACCATGGACTGGCATCCTCTCCAGGGTGTACCCCCACCAGCACAACTGTATTCTGTCTATGGATGAATATAATATAGGATCATTTATGTAGAATAAGCCTGAATAGTGTGTGGGAAGGGGGCTTGTCTGGTTTTGTATTTCAGAATGGCTGCACCTTAGAAAGAACTATGACTTATGTGCGAAAATGGCAGAAACTGAAGGATTTCAGTTTACTGAACTTCTTGGGGACTATGAGTCATTTCCTTTCAGCAGAAGGGTTACATAGTCACAACTCAAACCTATGCAGTACAAAAACAGCACACCCAGGATGAGACATTTCTTAAGAGAGAGGATTCCCATTAAAGCTCTTCAAAAGCAGCCAAGGAGATTCCCATAGCACATTATGAAGGGATCTTTATTCATTAGACTTCCATGAAAGTCCTGTACTTGGTTATTAATCCAGTTGTTCCACTTTCTAACATGAAAGCTGTCAGTTTTTCAATCACTGTTCTTAAGAATAACTGTAACAGGTTAGATCTGTTAAACAAGTGAAAGTCACCACTTCAAAAATACTGGATTATACTTTTGTCACTTCTTTTTAATTGTATGTTTAAGATATATAAAGTGCATAAAAAATATTCCTGTTGAATTGGATAATGGAATATTTTTTCAGGATGTACCCTGGTATGTGCATTTTCATGAATGGTTCCAATACTGCTGACTATGTAACTTCTAATGTTATATAATCTATAGGCACATCTACAGATTTCGCAAACCATTCCTACGAACTGACATGAAGTGTGGCATCTATAAAGCAGGAAAATTATTTCTGCAAGCCAAAAGGTTAACCTTAGTTTGCACCTTGTCTAAGCTCCTATGACAAGGCAGTGAGGCAGGAGGTCTGTTAATGCTGAAAGGCAGACCTTACGTGAAGCAGGAGGTCTGTTAATGCTGAAAGGCAGACCTTATACACATACAGACACAGAAGCTAGACCCAGTTGCACACTGTAGTGCAAGCAGGTATAGATTAAAGATCAGAAAGCAATACCTCAATTCTGAGCACTCAAATAATGCATCATTTTAACTGAAAAAAATCTGTCTATCTGCTGTTCCCTGTATGGTTATTTTTCTTCATACAATGGAAAAAAGACCTCACAGTGGATACTCTAAATACAAGTGCCAATAAAATCTACAAGGTGGGATCCTATGTTCTTTAATGATGGAAACTGTTTACTGTCTGGTGTCTGTCCAAGTACCCTGAGGGGGTTTAGGACATCCTCTTCTTCTGGGTCAGAACACCCTGCAGTCATGCTAGATTCCAAAAATCAGCATCTTCAAAACACAGCACAACAGTTTGTCCTGACCAATATCACATACATTTTAAAGAAGTTTATATTACGCTTGAGAGGCATCTAATTTTTCATACTCTCATGTTATCCAGAAATTATATTCATGCATACCATGGAGGGGGCACCTCTAATTTATACAGACATGACAGACTAAGAATTATATATATATATATATATATATATATACACACACAGTTCCATTGTTTAAATAATCACTTTGAATATCAAGATGGAATATACATTATGTAAGGGTTAATGCATGACAAAGCTGTGTATTATATGTTTTTAAACACTCACAGTGGCGTATAGTTCCCTCCACGGTGTGCATTTAAAAATATATAACGCACAGTTTGTAGTGCAATAACCTGCTTATACCACGGTTACTACACACTTGGCTCGCACGCTTATACCGATAGACATTATTTTCATGTTTATAAGCCGAAGACACAATTGAACTACTAGTTGAACTACTTTTTCCCACCAATGATTACACATTTCCATTCGGTTTCTGTTAATTAAATTGCGTTCTACATCTGGAATTTTAGGAACGTTAGTTAGAATGAAATATTTGCATCGATTTACCACTGCAATCAGCCTGTCTAGCACTATAGGTGCGGTTATAGAAAAGTAATCATCTCTTCTGACCTATCAGGTTTGAGAATAGCTGATTTCATAGTTGGCTTTCCCGGACTAATTTAAAAAATGAGTCTATATTAGCCTATTGTTTATTATAACAGCAAATCTCTTTTTACAGGTTTATTTAAGTTAAAATGGGATTCAGTGGCTCCAGAAAATGGATGGATTTAAGTTAAAATGAAACACTAATGCATGATTACCATAAAAAGCTTATATTTAATGCCTGCAAGACTATGAAGAACAATGAAGAAAATTTTACATGGTCAATCAAACTTTCCACATTTTTGGAAAACGGAAACATTTTTTTTTCTTTGAATGCAACCTCTGAACCCTTTGTTTACAGAAACAGTCAGTAAAACACTCAAAGCACACAATAAGTGTCCACCCCCACTTCCCTTTCCCAAGTTGAAACTCTGTCCCACTCCAGCCAAACACACAAAGTTTCACAACTCGAAAATGTATTCCGAACAATCCAACTGTCTTGTCAGAATCCTGATCCTGAGTTTTCTTACCGTATACAGGTCCTGACAGTTGTTGAGTGAGCACAGTAAATTAAAGAATAAAAAGCTGCTTTTGCAGTCATTGAGGTTAAAGTAGCAGTTTCATTGTGGATGAAGGGCTGCATTTAGGTAGCCCTCCAGCCTCTGTAGGCCATTGAAAATTTTATGTACAACTGTTTAGCCACAGTACCTATATGGCAAAAAGAAGATCAATGATAAATGCTGAATGGTGGAACAAAAAACTACACCTAAATCTGGAGATTTATACAGCACACATCAAACAGCTGTCAAATAAACACCCTCAGCGGTAAATTAACCAATTTTTCTGTACTGATTATATAGGTCTCACTGGAGAGTTTATGCTGACCATCCATTTAGCTACCATTAAGGTACTGACAATTTAAAAAATGCATTATGAAGTAAGAAACAGTTCAAATTCATGAAGTGTTTGCACTTGCAAAAAACAAATCACTTCTAATTTCTAAAGCGTTTTTTGTATTGTTATTTTGGTATTCAGTGCCTGACTTGCATCTGTTCTAAATACAGTGGTACCTCAGAACTCCAGTTTAATTCGTTCAGAACTCCGGATCGAATCCTAAGAAGTTCATGTTGTGATCGTTTTCCCCATAAGAAGTAATGGAAAACCAATTAATTGGTTCCCGGCCCCAAAAAATTACACCTAAATATGTTTTTTTTAAGCATTTAAACACAAAATGAACAGGATAAAACACGAAGAGCATATACTGTACTAAACACATCTAAGCACATTTATTAAAACAGTAATTTGTAAAGTAAATACTTCAATTAATTCAAAAAGTACATGATCCATTGCTTCACTGAGGTTACTTCAAGAGAGGTTTTGAAATGGTTTGACAGGCATAATACCGTAGTTTCACACCAACAGGAAGATCATTTACATACCATTTTCTTAAACTGCATAAGACTTTTGAAACCGCACGCGCGCGTGCACACACACACACACACAACAGTAACGACAGGATGAAAGCAAGAAGCAAGCATTTCAACACCTATAAAACACAGCACGAAATATAAATTCAGAGTGAACAGATGAGAATTGAGTAGAAAAGCGTATGTACTACAGAAATCATTCATGAATGGGTGCTCTGGGTACAGGCTTGGCAGCCGCATGGAATCTTTGCTTCCATGCTATGCCCAGAGGGCAATTTCCATCCCTCCAGATACCATGACAGAACTAACACTTACTTACTGCCTTCTGCCGTCTACATCTGAACACACAACAAAAATGCAGGGAGCCACTTGTAAATGAACATTACGGTAACACTTCACCACTCGGAATCAGCCGAGGGCTGCTTCGTGTCAGCTGCAGTTGTATCGTACTGACGTGGGTTTACCGTCGATATAGGAAAGATAAACACAAAAAACACACCCATGTGTACGAACTCCACACTAGACAGTTATATACACGCGTCTTAGAAGACTTTATGGATCACTTCAGTGAAATTCGGTGTGGGTGGTTTTGTCTTAAGTGGTGCAAAATGACTTACTTATAATAATACTGCATGAAAACAAGATTTACGGGAAATACTATAAGTGCGTACTTGGTAACCCGGGCAGCTCACGATTATTTCTGCGACTTTAAAACTGAAGTTGTTTTACTTTTACACAGTTTAACATGCTGATGATTAAATCCAAGGTATGTCTGAATGAGTACAAACCTTTTTTTCAGAGTGTAAAGTTTTGGCTGGTTAACTGGCATACAGCCAAAGAAGTTGGGGAGTCCGCATTTCAGTAGTAATAATAATAATAATAATAATAATGTAGCCGTCTTGTATTCGGTCACGGTTGTCCCTCCGTTTTATGCGGGTCTGTCACGGTCTTTCTGCCATCAAACTCCGCCGTTATCCGGTGGCTTTAAAAGCGGTTCCCGCTCTCTTGGGCGCATTAGCGCCGCATCCATCTGAATATTAATAACTGCTAACTCTCTATTAAGTGCACTGTTATTTGTAACACTTTTTTTTCTTTACTTCACGAAAGTGACAGCGAAGCTAACTTGCTAATTTTGCTAATAAAACGGTCCACGTCTGGAATCAGCAGACGCTTCGGGTCCAATAAAATAAGAATAAAAAAGAAACAAATGGCTCCTTCCATGAAGATATCCCTCCCGCTTTATATTCAAACCCAGCACCCATGTAACAAACGCCTAAACCCCGCCGGTACCACGCATGATAGCCAGCCCGCCCGTCCCGCACCAGCAGCCCCCGCATGCCGATTAACTCACCTCCAAAGCTTCGGGCGAAAGCGGCGACCGGACTCCCTCCATGGGACGCGGCAGCCGGACTGGGCGCGCTTAGCCGTGCTCTCACTTGGGGCACCTCTGAACCTGCGCTCCCTTCGTACCCTTCACTGGATCTGGGTTGGTAATTCCTCCGATGGAACACGCTTCGTCAGTATCGATGACACTATGGTCCATGTGAGGCGGGTCCAGTCCTCCTGCTTGGGACAGCCCAACGCCCACTCCAATAGATTTTTTTCGAAAATATGTTTTTATGCAAACGTATTACAGCACACTTTTGGACTTTTTCATTAAGTAGGCCTAACATAAATAAGCAGAAAAAGGTATATTTTCCATGCCTTTAATACTATCATTGTGTGTTAAAAAACATCTTATTTAGAGAAATGGTATGTGTATGAAGGTAATACAGTTACTGTACTATATTTTCTATCGATATAAAAGTATAACTTAATAAAAATGATTTTTAGGAAATATATTCTTCCTCAAGCTTGACATATATATTTGGCCAGATGCAGTACATAATTTGTATACCGAACGAAACGACAAAACTGTATGATGTCATTTTCACTTTTATGCAGTATCTGAGTGAACAATAAAAAGGCTGAATTACTGACTTGTTTATGGTAGTACAGACTGGTAAATGCATTAAGCTAAAGGAAAAATGATGTCACTAAATGTAGCGGTAACTTAGCTGGCTTACTATTTTAAGGATATTGCAAATATAAGCTATTGCAGAAATGTCCTCTAAACAAATTACCATTAACAACTTTCTAAAAGAAATTTTAGTTTAGTCGCCAATGAGTTCTTTGGACATTTGCTAAGGGGTGAGTTGTACATAGGCTATATACCCATTGTCTCCAATAAATCCTCTCAGATTTTTCCATTGTACCAACCCACACATTTGCAAACGTCTTGTATTTGTCTCCTATATATATTAAACTGCTGGTCAGAACATTATTCTAGAGTAATTTGTAAGGTTTGGGAGGAATATCCAAAAATGTTTAACAAACAGTTCTTAAAATGAGATGTTTTAGGATATTTTTAAAGGAAAATACATTGCATGGTATCCTCCACAGTCTTCTGCAACTCTAAATACATTTGAAACAATATAAAGATTATAGTCACCAAAACTGTACACGGTTGAATATAGCTGTTTAAATAAACTGAATATGGCCATAATTAACGTATATTGTACAGTGAGTATGTTTTGGCCTTAAACATTTACTTAACCCGTCGGTTGTTTACATTGAAGGTTAAAAGCATGTCAGCACTACTCTGCTCATTCAGTGTTGCATGAACTGAGTTGTTGCCCTAGCTGGGTAAGTTGGACTGGCCCAAGGCTGTGAAGGTCTGGCCCAGCTGGAGTACTCATACGCTGCACATGGTGCCGTACTGAGGTTCTCATTATGACTGAGGGTGCGGTGGAACTCCTGCTGGAAATAGATAAACATGATCTAGCTCTATAGAGACCTGGGGGGTAGCGTTGTCTTTTGGGGCTACTGGGAATTAACCCACAGCATTGTGGCTTCAGGGGATATTGAAACTGAGGTTAACAAAGAAAAAAAAAGTAAAAATATAAGCTAGAAAAGAAGCTCTTTGAACCACATCAATGTCCCCCTTCTCTCACACCCCCAACCTCTATAATCTCTAGCAAAACTGAATGGATCAAGTGGAAATGTGAAAGCCAAAAAAGGTGTTTTACCTGAATGCTTGGGTCCTTTTCATAACACATGACTGAAGCTACACCTGTTCATTTATTGTACATTTCCACTTATATGCCAGTTTGTACCATCATTCCCGCCCCTTAGGTGGTTAACGGTATCTTTCTGTGTATGTCTTAAAATGACATCTAGATTATTTATATTCTTCGTATGTCTAAATATTAATGTTCTGCTCTCTCATTTGCAGTGTGATGAACATTTTCTGTGACATATCAGTATGATCTGTAACAGACGCACCAATGGTATATTTGGGGCCCTGGAGGGGCCACAGACAGACACTTTTAGAGTTACTGTTTTCACAAGACCAGTATCTTCAACAGCTGCCCTTTCCTTCCTCTCCTGCCACATAGCTCTTCTGCTTAATAATTTGTGCAGTTTGTCTCAAAATGAAATCAAATTTAGATTTTCATCCATATATTTTTTTGTTAATTAGAAATACAATTTATCGGTAACACTTTCACAGGGCAGAAATAATACAATATTACAGTATTCTTATGTATTAATTAACCACAAACTAAGTCTTAGTTACATACTGATATGTTAATTCATCATTAATGAATCATGACGTTTTATCAAGCAATTAGTATATCTGTTACTAAATCTAATTCTGTAAACCTTTGTGAACTACTGAAGGGACAAGTAGTGAATAACACAAATGAAATACTGATCTCAGGCTTGTTCATCGTTAATGAATCATGACTCATTTTCTCAAGTAGCAACTATATTTGTTCATGATTTGTACTTCAGTAGTAAATGAGTTAATGCTAAGTATTTGTGCCCCATCAGGTAGAGTGCTACCAATTTCTCAAATACTTTTTGACTTATCTCATTCACAAGGTCAAATGTTATCTGCAGACACCCTTACCCTTGTCACTACTAACTCACCCCCAATTTTGGGATGAGTTGTTTCAAACTTTGATCAGTTGCAATTCCTCACTTATACAACATGTCTACAAAATTTGAAAAAGATCCTTCAAATACTTTTCATTTATCACCCTGTCTGGGCTGCTGCTGTCTGACTCTGCCCTTTGCGTCTCTTCCGCATTTGGTCAGCAGGTGTCGCTGGTCATCCTGCTTTCCCTCTCCCTTGTGTATCCTTAAAACCTTGCATGTTTTCCTTGCTTCCTGAATTGCTGCATAGCTCAGTGGGCTGAGTGTGTGGCTCTGACTAAGAACTTGCTGGGAAACAACTTCACTTGTTTGTTCAATTATTGGATTTTGTTCCCCGAGTGGTTATTTTCTGTCTTTGTTTTCCTGCCCTTTGTTTGCCCTCCTTCTTTTCTGTTCTGGCTTTTGTATCCCTAGTGTCAGATTAATTTTTGCTACTTTGATGTCTGTTTAGTCTTTTGGTTCTGTGTTGAGCTTTGTCAATTTGCCCCACCTGTTGCCAGTTTTCCCAGTCTCAGTGCTTCTTAGTTGTTCCACTTGTTGCTCATTGTCCTACGATCTCAGTGATTGGTTAGTTGTCTTACATTTCTTACCTGCCCTCTTGTTAGCCCAATTGCCTCTTACATTTAAGTGCCTGCCCTGGCTTGGTTCTTTAGACTGTCTTTGAGTGCTATGTTCCTGCATGTCAGTCATGCTAATGTTACAGGGTGTTGTTACTTTGCCTGTTTTCTAAGCTCTGTTCCCTGTGTTGCTGGGTCCCCTTTGAAGGTTTATTTATGGTTCCATGTGTGTTATTTGGTTCTGACCCCTTGTGGTCCTTTTATTTTCTGGTTTCCCTTTTGTTTCATGTTTTCGTTTTTAACTAAACTAAACTAAACTCCTTCTGACTCAGAGTGGGTCATCCCCTCATTTCTGTTCAGTCCTGATAGCTAACGAGACATAGTGTTTGATGCATGCCATGTGATGAAGGGCACTTAATTCTTTTGAGGCATCAGCCCCCCCCCCCTCCCCCCATAATCTTGTCTAAAATTGTTTACAACCACATTATTTCATATCTCATAATTCTTCTTGTCATTTTATGTAGGGAGAGGCCTGGAAAATAGTACAGCAGCAGATTTGTTGAAAATGATTTCTTTTTCCTTTTAATGTTGGGGAAAATGTGCAGTAGATCTGAAGTAGCATTTCAGTCACTGTTCTGGCAAACATCACTGTAGGCTAGGAAGATCAAAGACAGAAGGGAATCCATTAATAATCTCTAACTCTAAGTGACCTCAGTTTTCAACTAAGTTCAGTTTGTAATTGGATGAAGAAAAGTGAATCAATTAACTGTGGCCAAATCACTGATGGGAATAAGATGGCAAAGTGCCTTATCGAGTGTGTTAGTGAGAGACATCTATGAGGGAGGAAGGAATGGAGTATTCCATTCAAGCCCACAGGTATTAAACCGTCATTTGTCATAATAAGCTGTTGATGCTAATCAAATTTTCCACTATTACTTATTGCTCAAAAGCTGAAGACAGGAACAGAGGTGGAGGGGACAGGTATGTCTCAGAAAAGTGTCTCTAAGATAAGAGTGTTTAATTAAGCACATTTCTTGGAGGTCTAGTCAGAACAACGGTGCTGTGTGTTCATCTAACCAGGTAGGCAAATAAGTAATGCAAAGTGAAGTGTAATGAATCTTAATTTGAAACACAACCAGTAAGTCATAGAACAAGGTAATGCAAAGAAGAATCAAACTCCAAAAATCCGTGGTTAAAACATAGGCAGTAGGTTTCAGGTCCAGTAAAATGGAGGAAGTATCCAAACTGAAGGTGTATAAGCAGTAACACCTGACCATGCCAGCTGCAGAAATGATCCTTCAACTTTCTAAGAGTCAATGTGCAGTTTAGGAGGCCCCAGGATGATGTTCATCAGGATGATGTTGATGGTGTAGCTGCTGCAGAAGTTTCCAAACAGCATCTTCTGCATATTCAGGCCAAACTTCAGGAAACAAATTTCCATTCAACCATTCTCCATGACCGCTCGTCCAGTACAGGGTTGTGGTGAGGCTGGAACCTAAAAACCAGACTTGATCACAGTAGATTCAACTAAATGAGAAAGTTAACAGACTCAAAACTAAGCTGACTTAAAGCCTCAGAGTAATTGTAACTACTGCACAAGAGTAACTAATCAGGAATGGTTAATTAATGATGCAAAAACAGTTTAGCAAGATACAATCCTTATTCATCATGTAAAACGCAATGCACACAAACTCAAGTAGATTAAAATGTAAAGCACTTAAGTGGAAGGTCTTAGTATCTCACTTGGGTGACATAATATCACCATTAAAATTAATGGATTTTCGTGTCATTTGTATCACTGTTCATCCAGTTCATCCAACAACACAGTATTATTTCTTGTTCCTATTCATGTATCTCCCACGCAGTGCTGGTCAACCCATCTGGAAGGGAGTGGGGGGGTTGGTGGTGTACACACGCTAATGGTAATCCTAACATGAAGTATTTGATTTCCATTTCCTGCACAGTCTGCTGTTAAGGATAAAATATACTCTCTCTGCTATTCTTGTTCTCTCAACTGTGTGACACAGTGTTACCAAACAGTGAGGTGCATTGTGTCCATTCTTTCTTAGGTTCATCTTCTTTTGCCTTCACTGTTATTAGGTGTAAGCGGGGGTGCATCAACACCCCCTGTCAAAATCTTGCCTTGGGCCCTCTGCTAAGGTTGCCACTTTGCAAAGAAATATGGAATGCCACCCCTTGACGATAAAACTTTGCGGGGAGAGGGCTGTTCCCCATGGTAACATTGTCCATAGTGTAACAGTGTATAGCATTTTATTGTATAATGTTCCTTACTGTGTGTAATTCATAATTTGGTCTACCCAGGAGCCCCTATAGTGCTGGATGAATCTGCCAGGGTGTCCATGCCCCCAAGGCCGTAACTTTAGCTGGAACATTGGGGGGGTTGAGGTCTCCACCCATTACGGGGGAAACATGATTATTGGGGGGGGTTGCATTAGCTGGTTTTGATTTATTGGGGGGGCTACAACCCTCCATCCCCCCTGTAATTTACGCCCATGCATGCCCCTCTGTTGCCCCTGGTGTAAGGGTAAGGCCGTTTTAAGGGTAAGGAGTTTATTCCCAGCCACTGCTCTGTCTGTAGGGATTTGGGATAACCTATTATATTTCATCCTGCTGTTCTACTCTCCTGCCATGCTTCAACAATGTGCTGTAAATATTTAAAGTAAATCTCTTTTGATTAATTAGAGAATGATTTCAGTACGACTATCTTCCTGACTACCTTAAATAGGATACTTGTAAAAAACCGTGGCGTACCGTAACAGCAGGACATTATCTTGCTGGTGATCTGAACAGTATAGGCCCCATCTAGTGGTTACTATATGTAATGGAAACACAGTAAGCGCAGTTTCATCATCTATCACGACATGTACTTGAGGTTGGGAAAAGAAACACGTGCCAGTGCCCCCCCCATGTTATTCAGACTTTTATGCAGATTGTGAGAGGGATCTGTATGCAAGAAACGTTCCTAGTGTTCTGAGGAGAAAATCAAAAATGCAGGGTCCTTAGGAAATCTTTTTCTAATTCAGGAGCCTTAGGCTGTTGTTTATTCTGCCTATAGCTTGAGCTGGTCCTGGCATCAGCTCAGTTCAAGGACTGCAGCATAAACACATCTTAAGCTTTCTCCTCCCCTAGTCCGGGCTATGGCAGTCTAGAATATTGGACCAACCGCCCCTTATGGTCAGACAAGCAGTCAGTGCTATTGTAGCTTACTCAACAAACTGCTGTGAGACTTGTCATAATCCTGTCTGTATGGTCCCACATCTAATCCCTTCTGGTTTCCTTTAATAGCTGGGTCAAGTGCAAAACTCTGCTATTGACCTTCCAGATTGCAGTTCCACCAATACATCATCCATACCAACTTACCCAGTATATGGTCACAATGAGCCTATCTATAACCAGGCCCAGCAAGCCCAGGGTAGAAGGTAGAGGTCAGAGTGAATACAGGCGCTTAACAAAATACACAACTCAATAGGATCTCTGGGATCTACTGATTCTATATAGGGTCAGAAACTACAGTGGAATCCCTTTTTGACTCTGGTCCCTCAGGGATGTCGGTCCCCTGCCTGGATACAGGTCTTCACATCCACTGTCAAATCTCATAAAAATATGTCACCCTTCATATAAATAAATGGAATACAACTTTAAAAAAAACAAACAATGTTAGCTGGAGGTGTCGAATAATGTTGTTTTGGCATACAAAATGTGTTGCATTAAAAACAATACACAGCAAAATTTAAACTGGAAAGGTTTTTGTTTGTTATTTTTTTATTCATGTGTTGTTTATTTTTTAATTTGTTTTTAATATCGTTGATTAATTTTAGGTATAGGCTGCTGGAAGAATAGCCTGCCTCATTTGTTCCAGAAATTTCTAACATTTGTGTGAATCATTCTCTCACATAAAATTGCAAAACGAAGTCATGGATTAAGGCCAATGCTTGCGATGACTAATCAGAACACCCACAGCAATTTTTGTGACAAAACTAATTCTTGAACTGACTGGATGCCTTTATTTAATAAGTAGTTACTTACTCAATGTTACATTCTCTTACACTGTGTTCCCCTTTATTGCTTATGAATGTAATTATTCAGGTCATTTATGATATGGATGAAGACAGCCCGAGCTGAATGTACAGTTTCAATTAAAGTTATTCGGAATACAAGTATAATAACTATGTCAGATATTTCAAAATACTTGGCCTCCTTAAAAGAATAGGTCAAGTAGCTTCAGCTTCAATCAAACACTTCCCCTGGGGTGCTCAACATTGCCCATTTAATACTTTGTCTCCATTGCCCTTCCTTACCCCTATTAACACTGAACTGATTTTCCAGTCAGATTGTCAGTATAAAATAGTGTTATTCTCTGGTATGAATGATTCAGAATTCAGAATGATACATTGCTTTATAAAACTGTGTAAAAACATAACTAAAACAATTTAAGAAGTTTCAGTTACTAACCAGGAAAATGGGCAATGTTAATATGATACTGAGTTAAATTATGTAATTGGTGAAGATTTTATCTTCAGATTCATGTTGAGAATCTCCCATTCCACCACATTTCAGATTCTGTTGGAAATGGCCAGTAGTAAACTGTGGCCATACAGAAATGCACATGGTCATTAACAATATTCAGGCAGGCTGTGGTGTGTAAACAATTCTTTATTGGTATTAGGCAACCGCATCGTTACATCACCACACCACCACCAGCCTGAACAATTGAGGTCTGGTTGAATCTATTGGTTGGAGTCATGCTGGTTACGCCAAACCTTCTGCATGCAGAAATCAAGATTCATCAGACCAGGCAACAAGCTGTCATGTTTCGCTGAGCCTGTGCACACTGTAGCTTCAGTTTCCTTTTCTTAGCTGACAGGGACCCAATGTAAAAATATGGTGTCATGCAAATAGAAGTTATCAGATTTACCGTAGCCCTCCTGTCAGCTTAAAATCCCAGGAGACCAGCAGTTACGGAAATACTCAAGTGGTCCCATCAGGTACCAACAACTACATTTTCCCCCACTATGATGTTGGATGTAATCATCATCCAAAGCACTTGGCTGCACTATTTTATACACTGAGCTGCTGGCACTTGATTGGCTGATTATTGCATGAATGAGCAGGTGAACAGCTTTTCCTAATAAAATGAACAGTGCATGAATGTATATTATATATGTATATTTAATATTTATTACATTTTAATATAATTTATATAATTCAAATTATATGTATGTTTCATATATTGATTTAAATACTTACACACTTGCATATACTTTCATTTAGTAGTCAATAAATGGCAGCTGTTCCAAATTTCCACTTTCCACCTTGCCCTTACCCAGCAGGGATGGGGCCAATTAACTTACTGTGTACAAAGAATGTTCAAATTTACACATTTAAGATATGAAGGACTTAGACAACACAGAACACTAGATATAATTTATAAAAATGTTATACATGTTCTAATCCTTCCCAGGGTAGGTTAAATAGCACCAAAATTATGCGAGTGTTGAAGTGTTGAAAATAAACAGATTAAATTACCCTGCATAATTTTACATCTTTCATGCAACACATGTAAAACAAATCCACACATCTGTCATTCTCCACAGTCTGAAAATGACAGGAAATATTTCCTAGGGTTCTTGCTAGTGTGATATATTAAAAATTAGCTTAAGTTACATAATAAATTCTATACCTATAACATATTCTTTATACTGGCGTGTTTCAAGTTCAAAGGTTTAAAGTTTGAAGCCTTACATTTAAAAAAAAAAACTGTAAATTAAAATCTATTTCAAAAATGTTGTGGACCTTTTCTTTTTGTTTTGAACAGCAAATGATCATGGAGAAAAGTGTGATTTCTTCCCTTGAGTCAGCTGACAACCTCAGAAAAGAGTCCTGGTCTGAAAGTCCGGCTGGAGTTTCTGATTTCTCTCTGTTGGCCTTGTGACCTTTGACCTTGGTTCTTCTCTGTGGTTCAGTACCGGGGGTTCGTTGACTTTACTTTAAAAAAAGAAAAAGTGAGTGAATTTCTCAAGGCAACTGGGGTCAGAGGTCACAGCATAAAGAATACACGCCTCACACAGCATGACATCCTCCAGCACCGGGGTTCTCTGAGCTGAGACCGTATGCTTGATTGTGCGCTACCGTGTGAAGGGGTGTCACAGAAGGTGTCACAGGAGGTGTCAGCATCTTGATTTCTCCCGCAACCTCCTCCACCTGGCACCCCTCCCTCCTCACCTCTCCTCCACCAGCCTCTTGAGATGTGCTACCACGTCCTTCCCGCTGACCCAAGGCACCATGGCAGCCTTGAACCCTTGAGGCTTGCCCTGCTGAGTCGCTGTGATCATCTTGTGCATGGGGTAGCCTTCCCGGGGAAAGGCCACGTCGCTGGGCCCCAGGGCCAGAGAGGGACAGAAGTCGTTGGCACCATCTCCCACATAGCAGACCCTCTGGAAAGGGCACCCGCGCTCCTTAGTCCGCCGTGCTAGGTAGTCCCGCAGAATCACCTGCTTACACATGTTGTCTGGACAGCTGGGGCAGCTGTGAGAGTGGTAGGGCAGAAGCTGCAGCTGGCCCTTGGTGTTAATACTGGCTGGATTGGTGAAGATCTTAAGGAAGAGCTGGCGTGCACCAGCCCTATGAAGCCACGCTTCAATGAAGTACATGTTGGCATCGGATACCAGCACCGTCTCAAAGTCCTGGGGGTGGGCCTGCAGGAACTGGAAAAGATCGAGGATGCCAGGCGAGGGGGGGATTTGTTCAACGGCCGAGCGGATGGCTTCTACGGACACGCCCTGTTCTGCCATGTAGGCCAACATGCGATGCGTGTTCTCATTGAACTGTCCCGGACGGAATGAGTCCTTCAGCCAATCAGGCAGCTGCTTCCCTGGCGCTACCTGCACCACGGCGTCGTCGCTGTTCGCGTGCACAATGGTCTCGTCAAAGTCGAAGATGATGAGGAAGCGTGTCCTCATGCCACTGGGGGCACTCTGGTCCTCCATGCTGTCTGAATGTGAGGAGACCTCACCTAGAGAGGGGATCGAAACGTACAGCTTCTGTCATGGCACAAATGCATTTCATTCTCTTAAAAGTTCTCCCCTCTCTGACGCATCTCCTTTTCACGTGGTGCCTAGAAGACCAGATCTATAAATGGTGTGAGGGATAAGGACACGAACAGAACAGAGACTGAAGACGGAGAACACAAGTTCTCAATATGAACATATATGCTCCATATACTTGGCTAGCTGTAAATGTATTTTAGCTGACATATGGTGCGGGACAGGGGGCAGGTCAGGGGCAAGACATGGTTCAGGGGACAGGACAGGGCAGGACAGGAGGCAGGACAGGGGGCAGGGCAGGGACAGGACAGGGCAGGACAGGAGGCAGGGCAGGAGGCAGGACAGGGGGCAGGGGACAGGACAGGGGACAGAACAGGGCTATCCATCTGATGTACTAATGGGTCAATGGCTATGTGAGCCGGAAAAATTTATTTTGGGGGACCACCACCACAAGTCCGCAAAATATATTGCTCAGGAACATTTATCATAGGAACCGCCATCCCAGCAAAAGTCATTGTGTAGGGGACCCCACACCCCCTGGCAAAATTTGAGTGATTGACTTCCACCAGTGGGGTATGCATTAATAAAGTGACCCTTGTAAACCCGATCTATTCACATATAACTATTCAAAACACATGGGTGGATAAAAAATGTCATTTTTGCTACTATTCTGCAGCTTGTTGAAGAGAAATTAAACCATTGCATTTGCACAAATTAAATAAATGTTAGCGTCTACGTATGAATTTAAGATAGCAAGTCTAATTTTTATTTTTTTTATATGACCAACTAAAAATTATCCTAGATTACCGTACAGATGAAATACTCCAGACTACTATAGTGTTAAATCGGCCTTCTCCAGACTGTTAAGAGTCTGAACCAAAATGCACAAGCAACCATACAGTCAAAACTCAAAAGGGAGATTTTAAAAGGATAGACCACGAAATGGGACGAAATAAGACACCGCAATGCCCAATTTTCTGGCAGTAAACGAACACCACTGGACGTTAACCGACATGAAGCCGGTAAGGTTACAAATCATTTTTACTTTCCGGAGCTAGAGCGCCACACTGCGGTAAGGTAAAGAAGTGGCGACTGGACGGAACCTGAGAGCAGCCTCGGCAAATAAATACGAGCGCGATGATCAGGACTGCAGTCGCCGGGAGTGTTTAACCCGCTCGGCCGGGTACTGAGCGCGGAGTCCGAGGCTCAGATAGAAAGGGTCGAAATAAAATCTTGCGTCGCCGCTTTCACAGGACACAGGTCCATCACGTGAGGGAACATTGAAAAGGTGGGTACATAAAAAACCGTGAAGCGATCACAGATGAATCCGACAATGACATTAAGACACTGCAATGTTACTCGATCTGGTCAAGGTTATTTTAAGCACGCTTCTCATTTTCATTACGTACGTTACTTATTAGAGTAAATAAGATTATAAATATTGCATGGAAACGAAATAGCACATAGGTTAAAAATTTACTCCAAGATGTAATGCAGTAGATCTCGAACAGCCTAAATATATTTTACTGATACCAGCTTATTGAAATAGAGACAGTGGGACAGTAACGCTGCTTCAGAATGGAAATGTCAACATCTTCAATTCATTATCAGAACCAATGATACACGTGTTTATCTTATTCTGAAAACATTACTAAAAATGTGCTAATATTAATACTATTAATGGGCGAATATCTTTTAAAAGTTGCCACTCCGGCTCAGCGTATAGGCGGACACGTGTGGTCAGACATGCCATTACTGTGTGAGGACAATTTGCACTGCGGTAGCGGTCACTGCAGTAAGCTAATTCACCCTGTACCGCAATTACCCGCATAGCTGGGTCTGCGGTTTAGAGGTAGCCTGTATATGTTGTATCCCGCTTTTAAAAGCGGACTTAATGAATAAATAAATAAATGAACTTTAAAGCGGTACGCTGATGTAAGCATAGGTATAAATTATAAATAAATCCTTATAGTTACCCTTAATAAAACAGCGTTAATCCCAGAACTGCGGAGTCCGGGACAACTGCGGAATTAAAAAGAAAGAAAGAAAGAAAGGAGGAAAACAAAGCTGAATAAAATACACATTCTAACATATCAGCCGTAATATTCATTTCAGTCCCGTTACACTGTACGCATAAGGAGAAAAGTGCATTTAGAGAGATATATATATATTTTGTCCCGGTTCGGTTTAAGCTATGAAGAAACCCCCTGTTCCTTAAATCACTCACTTTTCTTTCGTGTAAAATCAATGAGGAATATCCATACCTTGGACACGGGTATATTTCTCCAGCTGGAACAGGGTATTTTCGGCCCTGTAATATGGACTGTCAAAGCGACACAGTGCGGGGCTGTACCGATGACGTCTTGGGGCAACGGGCCAATGAGGCGCGCTGCTATCCCTACTACTTAAAGGGTCTTTGTGGCCATGCGTTTATGAAAGCCGCTGATTTTTATTATTATTTTTTTTTTGATGGTCATTTAAGTACTTTAATTAAAATTTATATTCTTGACCTAATATCCGTATAACATATTAAAATATGGCATTACAAACAGTTACTGGAGAAGTATTCTTACTCTAAATCAGTTTCCTTGGCTGTAGAAAACTGTACCTTTTAAGCTACAGAAATGGACTCTGAGGTACATTTCTGTACCATTGATGGAACATTATTGCTGTTTGTACCTTTGGGATGTTCCTCAGAGTCCATTTTTTGTACCTTAAAAGATACAATTACCAGGGTATAGCCCCAGTGACAAGTAAATGTACAAATTTTTGCCCGTTTTTCTGTGTGAATATTAGGGTGTTGGGATCATCGGAACTAGTTAATTAGTTGGTCAGAATTAGAAATGGTTTGTATTAGTTAATTACTTCTAGTATTTTAATTATTTAGTTATTATTATTATTATTATTATTATTATTATATTATTATTATTATCATTATTATTATTACTTTAGTTCTAGAGTTTTTAAAATATAGCTGGTGTTGTCTGCTTTTTACAATCTGCTAATTTGATGTAATTCTTCTTCTTCTTCTTCTTCTTCTTCTTGTTATTATCAATTATTATTATTATTATTATTATTATTATTATTATTGATGTTGTTCCTAATGTTTATTATTCCATTAATGATCCATAATATTGTTTTTTCAGGACGGTGTTTGTACACTGTGTTATTTTTCATTTGTCCGCACTATGTGTACTGTCTTTGTACCTTGTCTGTTTTGCATTATATGTAATTTCATCTGTGCTCTATCTACTTGCTGCTGCATGCTCAAGAATTTCCCTCTGAGATCAATAAAGTTAATCTGATCTAACCTAAGTATATTTTAATGACGATTTAAAACTATGGTATCAAACGTTTGTACTCCATTTTGCTTGCATTCATAAGTGAGCTGTGTTTGTGAGCCACAGTTTACTTAGTTTGGAGAGGAAGGGAAGATAGTATAAAGGAGGAAGCCTTCTGCAGCCTGTTTATTGCATGCGACCAGCATTGTTTGTTTGGAGTCACTATGAAAACACAGTTTGCTCTGTATAATGCAGATACCCACGGAAGCGGTTTTGCCTTTATGGAGTGTTCTTGCACATTCAGTCCTGCCTGAGGCAGCTGTCCAGAAGTTAGCACTTTGTCTGAGTGGGAGATGTACAGAGTACTACAACAGCCACTAGCAAGTCTGCTTTGAAGCCCTGCTTTACTGTTCAGATGGCAGCATTTCATCTGGAAGCTGTCGGCAAACTGCACAACTTTTTTGAGGAACTGCTTGCAGTATCTCTCCCTGTGTCGTCTGAGTGTACCTGTCTCTTTCTCACCCTCTCTTTTCTGGAGGACGAGTGACTGCACTGTTCGGGGGCAGCTCAAATTACAGCCTGATGGGCAGTTATTTTAGGAGCAGACTACAAGTGCCAGCATGGGTCAGGGTTCTGCAAAGTCTAACGTTATTTCTTCAGCTCCTCACCATGAATCAGTGACTCCCATCTCATTTCGCTGTACGTGGCAACACACTTAAAACTCTGTGCGACTGTGGGGGCTTGCCGGTTGTTTGATAGATGCACACACAGCCGTGTTACTGGACCCCCATTCTAGCTAATCAAAAGCTGATGCAGTCTTACTCTATGCAATCAAGAGGAAGATAAAACGTCTAGGCTTCTAGGGTGGAAGGAAGAGTCAGACCGGCTCGTACAGGACAGGGCCAGTCAGAGTGTCTCAGGCCATAATCAAACATTAAACAACACTGCTTGCCAAGAACGGGAGTCACGCACAGCATTTTAGGAAGACACTAATATGGCACATGAGTCAGCACAGTTGCCTCTACCAGCTATTGAACTTCATGGAACAAACTGCCAAAAAAGGCATAGTCGATGGGTCACATATTTAGAATTTTCACAAGGTGATTTGACACCATAAAAACTAATAATAATAGTCACTAAATGCTTCAACATGTGCCTCAAGTTATGTTAGAACATGTCAGTCTTTGTCCCATAACAAAAGCTATTAAAAAGTATTATATCTTGTTTTAACAACCATTTGACCTACTGCTATATCTTTGCAGGATAATTTTAAAGCTTTTTTTACAATTTGATCGCCCTTTGCCTTGTGTACTCTGCTTCTTCCCCGAGATTGTCTCAAATTTTATATTGCTGTTTTTTTATGACTTTGATATGTGGCCTCCTGTTGCACTTTTTGTGTTTGTTGCTATATAGCTCTTTGACTGTAAGAAAATGAACAGTCACTAAACGTCATAGTATAATTAGGATGAAAATCAGTCCTTAGATGTTCTGTCCTTTTCACTTAATTCACACATTGTCTTTTTTGCTATGTGCAGCAAGCTGACCACCTGACAAAGCAAAATGACAAAGCTGATCAGCTCTAAAGCACAAATCTTCCGCACCTATGACCCCTTTGGATGCAGCGCTTCATTTACCAACAATGCTGATAACAGGTCCAATGCATTCCATCAGTTCAACAGTCCAAAAAGTAAGGCAAGTAAGGTAAACAGGAATATTTAGTAACACACAAAGCTTTTACGCAAATCGGGGCGGTGGAAGGCTTTTTGTGAAGTAAGGATTGTACTAACAGGTTTTCAGCATAGCAGGCACTCACAGTGACTAGACATAGCTAACACAGCAAAGTCATAATGAGTCATTTCCTTCAAATACAAGGACAACAAACACAGGAAATGCTGAAGACCTATGACTAGGTTTTATTCAGTAATACGCCATTAGCTGTTAATCATGTGTTTACTTTTTTTTTAAATCATTAAAAAAGTTTCATGCTATGTACAAGGTGCCAGCATAGATACTGCAAAATGTATTACATCTTACATCCAGTGGTATAAATTATACATACATTAATTATAACATTTATTTTTTAAAGCAAGTTTTTCACACTTTATAGCATACCAAAGTGAGTGCACAGAATGCTCTCTCTCTCTGTCTCTCTCTCTCTCTTTCCCATACACACACACACACACACACACACACACACACATACACAGACATATAGTCATATCTTTGTGGGGACCATCCATTCAATTATATGGGAAACACCAAAATTCAAAGATGACAACCTTAACCCCTAACCCACCCCTAACCTTAAATATAAGTAGGCAAACAAAATACAAGACTTTTGGCATTTTTAGTTTTTTGCTTGCAGTCACCAATTTTTATAAAACTGATGTTATCCTTATGGGGACCAGAAAAAATGGTCCCCACAACGTCAAAATAACGGGCTTTTATCATGGGAACATCTGGGCATGCACGCACACACACACACACACACACACACGTTTAAATAGCTTTAAACATTTCCTTTGAATTTTAATTTATGCATAGTACTGTTTAAATGCATGATCTGGTGATTTATTCACCCAGAAATACCCACACAAGCTGACTGGTCTCTCTCTCCCAAAAGCAATGCTGAAGCAGAAGTGAAAATGAGAAATTTGAGCCAATGACCCATCTAACAGTTGCTAACATACAGTAGGTCTCAAGTGGACAGATCACTATGGCTGAGAGATGTAAATTGATATGGAGCTCTATCTCTCCTTCCCAGACACAAAGGGACACTGCAACAGGTCAAATATGGAAACACAACCACAAAAAAGTCACCCATTTACAAACAGCATCAAGGTTCTGTAAAGACAATGGTCAGAATGTCATGAATGGGAAAGGAATTACTTTTTTGTGAGCTTGGTTATGGATTCAAAGGATCCCCAATCAAGGGCTAAGGTGGTTTGAAGAGTAACATTGAGATGTAGCTACGCATAAGAGGGTGTCTGTGAAACCGGAAAAGTGCAGTGTCCACACAGTTCAGAGCTAAGCAACTCACCCTCAGTAATTCTACTGTAGTCAATGGGTCCACTTAAACAACAGAATCAAACACAAACACAATAAATTACAGTGTAACTGCAACCATTGATCAATGCCCAAAGTAATAAATGCACAATGACCAAGAATTTAAAGTCTGAAGTTTGCCAGTCATGATACAATAAACACAGATGTAATATAATCTCCTGTGAGGACTCAACAAATTAACCACTAGGAGTAAGTGACTGCTCATTACTGGATTTTGCATCAGACGCGTACAATTGCATTCTTGTGATTCATTATTGCATACAACCACAAACAAGGTTGGTCAAACTTAATTAGTTTATTTAGACTTGCATTTGTCAGTACTGTTTTTCCACATGAATAGGATTTATTTTTAGTGTAAAAATTGGATCAAGGCAACATGCTTCTTCTGGCTATGATCCGTACAGAATACAGGTTACATTATGCATTATATTCAGAACTGAAAAATGTTCTCAGGGCAGAGGGAAAAATGATTGGATCAGAGTGATAACCAATCAGATTGTAGAGGAGGTGGGTCCAAGCAAGTAGAGGAGGCAGGACCAACCAATCAGATGTCTTGGTCCTGCCTCCTCTAGTTGCTTGGACCCATCTCCTCTACAATCTGATTATCTCACTGAACCAATCATTTTTGCTTCTGCCCTCAGAACATTTTTGTGTAATTAAAACTCCCATGAGCAAGAAGTATGAGTACTGACACACCACTTCAACGCCCATCCCACACCTCTGTGATGCAAACCAAATGAAATACCTAGGATAGAGATCAGCATCGTTATTGTGGCAAGGACTGAGGTTTCTCTTTGTTGGGGGTTTTGAATTGCCAGGACAAATTATATGGATTTATTCCAAAAGGAGAGATGGAAACAAGGAGCAATTACCAGGTTATATTATGATTCTTCATTGAAATGAAAGTCTCCCAAAGCACAATACAAATACATGATTTTAATAAGCTTGGTTTTATGACAGCCCAAGTCTGTGAGACCTGCCAATCGGTAGTACAAAGGTAGCATGACTGCCCCCAACCACCAGAAACTAAAGTCTGAAAAATAGCACACTTGTGCAGTTCCATCGTGGATACAGAATGATCCAAGGAGGTCATTTAATGCTGTGTGACAGAAGTGCATTTATTATTATCAGCAGACATTATCCATCCATCCATCCATCCATCCATCCATCTTCAAACCACTTATCCTGGTCAGGATCACAGGGAGGCTAAAACTTATCCCAGGGGCCATAGGACTCAAGGCAGAGGTACATCCTGGATGCGATGCCATTCCGCTGCAGGGCAGTGATGATGATCTTTGACTATGGCTTAATTTTTCTCCATAAAGATGTGCCCCCCCCCCAGTTGGATGTTAGCAGTGCTTCTGGCCTGCAGATGTGTTCTTCTGAAGCAGTGTAATGTCGTCACACCCTAGTTGGATGGGGGGCTCAGTTTTAAAGATTGTGGAGGCACTGGAAGGTGGGACGACGCAGGGGGGAGACAGTGGGAGGGTGCAGGAACTGTCCCACTCACTGGACTGAGGGTTGGGGCTCCAAGACGAGGAGGAAGACGCAGTGTCATTTGGGCTGGGGTGGGATGGTGAAGGGGGGGCCTCACAGCCACTGGCCAGCATGCAGTGACAGAACCAGAGAACGGGAAGCACTTCTGTTTGTGGGCCTTCAGCATGTTGGAGAAGCGGAAGCGCTGGCCACACACCTCGCAGGGGTACGGCTTCTCACCCGTGTGGGTCCGCTGGTGCCGCTTCATGTTGGGCCGGCTGGTGAAACTCTTCCCGCAGAAATCACAGATGAAAGGCTTTTCTCCTGGAGACAAACAGTAGAGGTAGAAACACAGCGGGGGAGCTGGCCATTGGACATTAACCCGCGGATAAATCTACTAATCAATCAGTCATAAAAAGCAGTTATTTTATTAGGTAACAGGTCGCCTGAAAAATCTCGACATCCTTTCAATTTATCCAATCGAATTGTATTTCCAGTATAGAGCACTTTTAATAAGGAACATTGCCTTTTTGCACACTGCCAGGCTGCAGGCCTGAGGTGACAGTGGCAAGGAAGCGGGATCCACCAACCCATCCTCCTGCAGCTGGCACCGGGCAGTACAAGGGGTTAGGATAGCACAGTTAGGCAGGAAGTCATGCTGGCAGTGAGGCAGGCAGGTGAGGTGGATTAGGTAGGTAGTTTGGAACAGGCAAGAGACAGGTAGGCAGAGACATGTCTGGCCATTGGGAAAGCAGGTAACGCCCTTGTATCTAGGCTTCCAATTGGTTCACCAAAGAGAGGGAAGGGAATAAGGAAAGTGCACTGGCAAATGAGGAAAAGGATACTGACAATGCAAGACATGCAAGCTCTGGTAGGTCTAGCTTTGGAGAGGCAGGTGGGAACGCAGGCATGAGGAATCCCAGCACTCCAGCAGCAAATGGGGCCACAGGCAAAGCAAGACTGACTGCACTGACAGCTAGTGCCCCCCTAAGCCAGGGGTAGGTAATCTTGTCCGCTTAAGGCCGGTGTGTATGCAGGTTTTTGGAATAACCTTTCGGTCAGCTGTTCAAGCCCAGGTGTGAGGACTCTTCAGTCAATCAGTCGTCTAATTAGTCATCTAATAAGGGAGTTGTAGTGAAACCGCCCCCACACAGCGGCCCTTGCTGGATAAGATTGCCCACCCCCACTGCGTTCCATTTGAACTCGTAACTCGGAAATTCCAAGTTCCTGGAAGTTTCACCTGGAACACCCCCCTGAAGTCGGAATTCCTACTCATAAAAGTAGGAGGAATCTACACAACCCTGAGCTCAGAATTCAAGATGGCTGTGCCCTTTATCAACAGAAGTTAAAGCTGAAGTTTTACACTGTTTAGTAGCACATTTTGTGTTTTTTTTTTGCAAAATACCACGTAATGTGTTATCAACTGATATTGCTAACAATGGCTAACAAATAACTTGGCTAGAACTACAGGTAGGGCCTGTTTCAGGAAGCAGGATTTCTTGCTTAGCTGGATAATTTGACAAATTTAAGGTAGTCTGGGCTAAATGAAAGTATAAAGGCCATTTTTACTGGGGTAAATTAAATCTGACAAGTTGTCCAGCTAAGCAAGAAATCTCGCTTTCTGAAACAGGTCCCTGGTATTGCTAAATGGCTTTCCGACGTGCTGTACTGGAACGCAGAGTGTGATGTCAGTCCCTGGTCCAACTTCTAGCCACGGAGGTAAATGGAATGCAGTATAAGCTAAATTAAACAAGAATTGTTAGCCCAGAGTTAAAAAGCTTGAAAATGGGCCTGATTCCTTCCTTGCTAGAAGATTTCTGTCTGTAAGCTCTGTAAGAGAATACCCTACAGCCAAATGCAGTTCTTTCCACTCTGGAAACAGATAACCTGGCCCTTGAAATTGAAGCCAGCAATGGGTGTTGTATAGACCTAAAAGATCACACGAGTACCTGCAGTAAGGTAAACCAGAGTTTTATGGGTTAGGAGTAATAGCTTAAAATCTATGTGAAGCTTAACAGGAAGTCAACAGGAAGTCCCAGTAAGAGCACTGACTGTAACATTAATGACTATAAGTGCTATGGTAAGTAAGTCATAAAGGCATGCATTTTACCGTATTAAGCATCTTCCTTGTCTAGCTATATTCCTCAGATGGAGGAAAACTGTTCAAGCAACATTTTGAATGTGAGCATCGAAAGATTCAACTATGACATCAGAATTTTTAACCACTGTCCTACATTTATCAGAAAACCCTATTTTTCGTCATTAAGGGCCAACTCACAATACTTCTGTTTTCTCTGTGTTAAGAGGAAATTACTGGCTGTCCAGCTTCATATATCTACAATGTATAATACAGTCTTCAATTATTGACAGCTCACCTGGTTTGAATGATATGTATTGCTGTACATAATATCTGCCTGACAAATAAATCAGCGTGCCGATGTCATCGGCCAATATGAGCTAATTGCAGATAAATCAGGACTGGTTTTTATAACAGCCAATAAATGACAAAAAGAAACAGATGGAAGATGGATCCTTCAACCATGAGTGTTGTTGTTGCAAAGTTTGTCCAATAGAGGGCACAATGCAACTCCCCTGTTGATATGTGTTTTCGAATGCCACAAACTTGCTTGTATTTTTATGCATTTGATTCTTATCTATTAAAACTTCAATATATTTTGTCGTGTTTTTGTCCAAAAGTACTATTTAGACAATGAAACATGTTTATCTTTAAAATGTCATGTTAGCTTGGTGAGGACTTCTAAACTACTACATATAACGAATGTTAGGGAAAATTTTTGTTTATACTACGTGTTTCTGGGAAAAAAAATAATATAGAATAAAAATCGGCCGATATTTCATTAGCGGATTTTTAAGTCCTCAGATATCGAAATCTAAATCCTGTATTGGTCTGTCTCTAGTACATAATCAACCCAACACCATGCAATAATGGGCCCAGAATCGGTGCTTGTGGGACATCATACTTTACTGTCGTGGATTCAGGGCAATGGCTGTTTGCATGAAGAACCTGGTAGCAGCCTGCCCTTTAATACTGACTGAGCATTCAAGCTAGTACAAAAGAATATCGTAGTCACCAGTATTGAATTCTGCACTTATATCTAACAGGACCACCACAGACAAAAATTCACAATTTGGGGTCATAATATTTTTCACAAATGCAGTTTTTATACTCATACTGTGATGGGGTCTAAGGCGATAATGAATTGCCCTTCTCCTGTAGAAGAAAGTTTAATAGCAAATGATTTTTCCAGACCTTTGAGACAAGTGGTAGATTAGTGATAACGTGTAAATTTGTATAGTCACTAGGTCTTGTAAACCTCTAATACAGGGGTGTCAAACTCCAGTCCTTGTGGGCTGAAGCCCTGCACATTTTTAGGTTTCCTCTCATCTAACACACCTGATTCAGCTCTTTACCACACAGCTGTTGAACTATGGTGTGTGAAATTTAAATTTTATGAGTATGACCAATACGTCAGGCTGTACATTTCATAAGTCTTTTCTTAAATGAAGCAAACAGACCACAGCTACTACAAAAATGCTTAGTATTTATAGATGCCAGTTCAAGTTCAGTTTCATTAGAGGCCACATCTGTCAGGGAGAATGACTATGGAAGGCTGCTGCAATTATTGAAGTAATAGAATGGGCAAAACTCTGAGTAGCAAGCTTCAATTAAACTTCAAAACTAAATTATTTGAAACAGAGGGATTTAGGGGAAGAACAGACACGTCTCACAGAAAACCATTTAAAAATATCTAAGTAGGCCTTACACAGGATGAAGCATGGAAGAGTACTTACCATATCAATCTTAAAATCCCCAACAATTAAAGTTTTATCTGAGCAAATGAATGGAGTAGTCAGGAAGTCTGAAAACTCCTTTTTAAAACTACTATAATAACAGATTATTGTCTCACGAATCTGGATTCTTGGGTTAGATAGATATCTTGTTGGATTTAAGATAGCTTCGGCTAAATGCAAATGAACGAAGATAGAGTCCATTTGAACTGGGCTACCTTAAATCTGACAAGTTACTCAGAAATCCGGCATGGTGATACAGGCCTCAGACGGTCTGTGAACAATAACAAAAGTAAATCATAAAGAAGAATTACAAGTTTGAGCCAGCAACATTAAGAATGACAATTTAAAATGTGTTTAATCTGCAAACCAACTTTTCAGAGATCTCTAGATTCAACTCAAATTCAGCAACGTCACCACCTTGGTAATCAGGATGAGGGTTTTTCGTAAGTATACCCAAAGGGGCCAGATTCATTTAGTGCTATGAAGTTGTCTTGTTTAAACCAGATTTCTGTTAAGGTAATGAGACTTAAGTCAGTTATGAGATCATGAATAAGCAATACCTTAGGGACTAATAATTTTACGTTCCAATGCTACAACTTTAACTTGACATCACATGTATCATGTCACAGACATTTTCACTTTATTATTATTATTATTATTTAAAACACACCTCTATTATTAACAGTACAGATTCTCTGAATCATCTAATAATATTATGCATGGTAGAGAATGGAATCCTTAAATTCCTTTGCATTGTATGTCGAGAAACAGTCTTAAGCTGGTGGATTATTTGCTCACGCAGTTTTGCGTAGAGCGGTGAGTCTTGACCCATCCTTGCCTGTAAACAACTGAGCCTTTCACGGATGCTCCTTTTGTACGAAGCATGATCGCATCACGTGTTCATCAGACATTGTACAATGGCCACAAGGCAGGGAATAACCCAGGATGAGGTGCCAACCCATTACAGGGCACACATACCATTCATAAACAGTCAGGGAACTCCAATTCACCTCAGAGGAAACCCAGCAACAGCGAGAACATGCAAACTACCTGCACACGGTGGAGTATGGTCTGCAGAGATGTGAGGTGACCACATTAACCACTGCCCTTGTGTGCTGGTCCCATTGTTGAAATTGATCCCTCTTTAATCCTGAGACCCATGCCGTAGACAAAGCACACATCACCCATGGCTTACCACCTTGGTCCTTACCTTGCTTCTATCCCACATATGTCGCTTACGTGTTTTCTTACGTACATTGACCTGACAGGCATAACCTCAGACCAGGATGTAGCTATACAAAGAAGCCCACAATAACACAGCAGACTGCAATGAATAAAAAGGTGTTTTGTGTGCAAATGTTTACTGTGTATTCCAGAGTTCACTTTGCCCCACCATGATCAAGAATGGATAGTATGCCTCTAATAATATTCCAGAGGTGTAATTTCTGCATCTTTAAGTTTTGCAATCGTCAGAAAAACGTCTGCATGACAAAAAGTCTAGCGTTGAGAATGGGAAATTTTTAACTTAATACTTTTTTTTTTTAACTTAGTTTCCTCACTGAATTGTTGATGACATCATTTCTCTTAGAGATGATAGAAGGGACTCATGTGGCAACACTGCAACATTTTGACATCAATCATATACAGTACTGAGATAAAAGCCGAGATAACATTTGTTCTACAAAGTAATGTGAAAGTGTAATGCAAGAACATCAGACCGCAGAAGAAATGAGCCACGAAAGATCAAACAAATGTTTCAAGCTTAAACACACCAGCGTATTTAAGGACGCAATCGATGTAATCTTTTGGAAGCATGGCCTCAGGAGCTGATAGTTCTGTTTGGAAAATTATTTGTAATGATAAAGGAAGATAAAACACTTTGTAAGCATCCATAAGCACTCACTCTCTCACCTGTGTGGGTCTTCACATGCTCATCGAAGTACTGCTTCATGTTGAAGTCCTTGCCGCAATGGCACTTGAACTGCTTGTGTCCAACGTGAACACTCATGTGGGACCGTAGCTGGTATTTGTACTGGAACCTCTGGTCACAGTTCTGCCATACAGAGAGAAAGGCCAAATTTCCTTGATTTCCCTGAATTTTGCGTCAGCCTCAGGCACACTGTGGCAAGAAAGCTGCCCAGGGCAAGAGCGACCGCTAAACGAAGCAGAAGTTTATCACATGTTATTCAAAAACAGAGAACCTAATCCAAACCTAAAGGGATCGTCAACTGCCAATGCAGCGTAGATGTCACCAGGCACTAAAGTCTAGCTCAGACCCATCCATCCATCCATCCATCCTAATGGCTTATCCAGTAAAAGGAAGGAGTGAACCTGGAACCTATGCCAGGAAGCTAAGACACACACACACACACACACACACACACACACACACACACACACACACACACACACACACACACACTATGGGTAATTCAACCTGCACCTTAGGTGATTTTACCAAGGATGTAATTGTGCCGCTTATTTATTGGTCAGATGAAAATGCTATTTGAACATATTCATCCATCCATTTTCTATACTCGCTTATCTTATGCATCGCCGTGGGGATCCAGAGCCAATCCCTGAAGCCACGGACGCAAGGCAGGGAATAACCTAGGAGGGGGTTCCAAATGTATTTGCTATGTTTTTTTTATAAATTCATTTATCTGAATGAATGACTGGTTGACCTCTCTCCCCTTGCACCCCATAGGAGAAAAGCCCGGAGTCGCCTATGACCTGCGCCGAAACCTTCATGGGAACATTATATGACAGTAATATATGATACTACAAATTGGGACCAGACGCTGTTAATATCACTGTTGAAGTAATGTCTCCACTTCACAATCACAACAGTGCAGGTGATTACCATCACACCTGTGCCGTCATGGGGCAAGGATGACTATCCTGGTGTCATGGAGTGAAAACCCTGACGGTAGATGACTGTTTTGGCATCTGAGTCACCCCGAGTGCACTTACCCCTGCAATCCTCTCTGGAAACATTTATTAACACCAGCCTTTTAAGAACAAAAACATATGTTTTATGCAAACGGAAAATGAGTCAATAAGAATAATAACAATGTTTAATTTGTAATTCGGCAGTTTTCCATAACAGATCAGTACCTTAAATACCCCCCACAGCCTTACCGTGAGCTGTTATCCTGAGCTTACACCGCCCCACCACATGCATGTCAGCCAGAAGCCGGAGTTCAACGCTAACCATGACAAACTCAGATCTTCTTGAATTCTCTGAGCATTTCAAAGACTTATTTATACTGATATGGGCAAAAGTGAAGATTTCTTTCTGCTTGATTACTCTGTGGCTATTGTACAGTTAAATAGTAATTTGCGCAATATCCACAAAGTATATTAAAAAAATCGAATCAACTGGAGTACTGATATGTTATTAGTGGAATCAGTGTTCTGGTACACCGCAGAAAGGCTTGAATAATCACAATGCTAAGTAAGGGCCTCCAAGTCCGGGTTCGAGGCTCACCTGACACGGGAAGGGCTTCTCCCCAGAGTGCAGAAGGGCATGTACCTTCAGGGACATGCGACGCTTGAAAGATTTGCCACACATCTCACAGGTGAACGGCATGTCGTTTGTGTGAGCTGTTGGTGGTTTGGGGGCGGGGTGGGGGGGGAGAGAACAGCTAACATCAGATGCTGGGTCACGGGGCAGAGGGGGTTACAGGCTGGGGACATGGAAGACATATGACAGGAGTTACTGAGACAGGAGATTGTTAGCATGGCCCGTGGCAGATAATTTCCTGACTTACTCTGAAATCACATCAGTTACTCCAGAGATTTCCTAACCCTGCTTTATAAATTGTACATCAATTTGGATAAAAATCTCTGCTAATTAAATGTAAACAACAGGTAAAATGATTTTTTAAATAGTCAAAGTAATTAAAAACACCCTTGTTTAAAGGCTGCATTTTTCTTGATGGCACACTGCTAGGACAGTTTGAAGCTGTATTGGACTGGGTGTCTGTTCACGAGTGACAAAGCTGGAACTTCTTCAGTACAGAAAAGCAGTTGTGAAAAACTGTACAGAGCTGGAGGCTAACTAGCCTTGTGATTTAAACCATTTGCTAAGTGACCAGAGTAACGAAGTCGAGTTTGACACAATGCAAGTATGACCGGTGGCAATGGGTAAAAGGCTGGTCACAGAAGCAAGAAAGCATGGGCAACAAACAAGAGATTCAGGTGTTTTGGTTTTCAGACATGTGATGCAAAGTCAAGCCTCACCTACCGACCATATGTTTGCGAACATGCGTCAGTGTGTAGAACTTCTTGTCACATAGCTTGCATGTGAACTTCTTCTCCGGAAGGCTATGCACGGCCATTAGGTGCCTGTGCAGCACCCAGAGCTTCTTGAAAGACCTGCTGCATGACGTGCACTGAAGGCAGAGACAGGGCAGGACCAGTGTCGCTCACACACTTCTCTGTTACCGTTAGCAACATGGACTCACCGCGTCCAAGTGGGGTGACCAGATAATCCATGTCAGGGCAGAGACTTTGAGCTGGGACAGGATTTGTAAACCACTATTTTAATTAAAAGGACCTGCGTTTCAAGCACTGAGTTCTTGCTGTGTGCTGATTGGTCCGTCTTCTATAATCATGCGTCACTAATGTTAAACAGCTGGATGGGTCTTTCAATCAACGAAACAGATGAAAGCGCAAGAGGAAATGAACTATTTAGCCAAGCATGGGAGCCTTTCAGTTTTAAAATAGCTTGTAAAACCTCAAGCATCTCCTAGTTTTTTCCTTGACATATATTATCTGGTCACCCTAGCCCAAGGACACTCACTACCAGAAATCAAGTCTGTCCTTTACATTAGATTCAGTTAAGCAGATTGGGACCAATAACATAATATCACTTGCATATATCTATTGCATCATCTGATTCATATCAAGTGCATGAGTTTAAAAGTTTGTTTTTCGTAACAGCATTATACCTTTGTTTACAATACCTAAGTAGAATTTTTCATAATAAATCTTGTTATTACATTAATTCAAACAAATAAGATGCAACTACTACAAATTAAATGTCTTATTATTAAAAGGTCTTGATATACTGCGTGGGGGCGGCACGGTGGTGCAGTGGTTAGTTGCTCACAGCAAGAAGATCCTGGGTTTGGTCCCCGGATCACCCAGGGTGCCTTTCTGTGTGGAGTTTGCATGTTCTCCCTGTGTGTGTGTGTGTGTGTGTGGGTTTCCTCCCACAACCCAAAGACATGCAGGTTAGGTCAACTGGCTACTGTAAATTGCCCATAGGTGTGAATGGAAGTGTGTGTTGTCTGTGTTGGCCCTGCAGTGGACTGGTGGCCTGCCCCGGGTGTACCCTGCCTCTCGCCTGAAGATGCTGGGATTGACCCCAGCTTCCCTGTCACCTGGCTGGATAAAGTAGTATAGATAATGGATGGATATACTGTATATGGGTGCATCTGTGCTGCCCTCTAGTGTCCAACATAAAGTATTGTTTCCACATGTCATCATACAACTTATCACACTGAAACATCTCAGTTTAGTCATGAACCACTTCTTATGGTGGTGAAGGTATGCCACCCCATTTCTATTTGGTTAGCATGAACTCTGAGCATTAGGACATACTGAGTGTTGAGAGCCTTGCTAGGGGAACCCTACCCAGCTTCTGCGTCAGACACCAACAATGCAGGCTTAGGTCCACACGAGGCCAAGGAACCTGCAGTCTGTTCAACAGGGATGCCCATTCTCTTTGGCCAAGCAAAACTATGCTTACTGATCACATTGGTATGAAGCTGTGAAAAATTAGCAATGAAGCAGCAATACATTTGGTCTTCTTAAATGGGGGGGGGGGGTCTCGAATAAAGTAGAGCTCTGCAGGTTAAAGGGGTGTTCAACCCCAAAACTGAAAAATATACACTACCGTTCAAAAACTTGGGGTCACTTAGAAATGTCCTTGTTTTCCATGAAAACATACATGAAATGGGTTTGAATAGGAAATATAGCCAAATAAATAGGAAATAGTCATTGACAGAGTTAGAAATAATCATTTTTGAAATTAAAATAATAATTATGTTCTTCAAACTTTGCTTTCGTCAAAGACATTCTAGATGCCAGTTTACTGAGGTAATCTGATGAGATTTCACCCCGTGCTTCCAAAAGCATCTTTCACAAGCTGGATTGGCTTGATGGACACTTCTTACGCACCAATCGTTCAAGCTGCTCCCATAACAGCTCAGTAGCGTTGAGATCCGATGACTGTGCTGGTCACTCCATTATACACAGAATACCATTAGCCCATCTCAGTCTATTCTTTTTATTAGCCATTCTGAGATAAGGCTTTTTCTTTCTTCCTTTGTAATTCTGCCTAGAAAGCCAGCATCCCGGAGTTGCCTCTTCACTGTTGATGCTGAGACTGGTCTTTTGTGGGTACCATTTAATGAAACTGCCAGTTGAAGACATATGAGGCGTCTGTTTCTCAAACTACACACTCTAATATATTTATCCTCTCGCTCGTTCTGCACTGGAGCCTCCCTACTACTGGATACTAGTTCCAAAGAAGGCAAGTTTTATTGCTTCTTTAATCAGCACAACAATTTCCATCTGTGCTAACATAATTGCAATAGTGTTTTCTAATGATCGATTAACCTTTTAAAATGATAAACTTGCATTTGCAAACACAACATTCCGCTGGAACACAGAACTAATTATTATTGCTAATGGGCTTCTGTACTCCTGTAGATATTCCATTAAAAAACAGCTATGAGTTTCCAGCTATGATAGTCATTTACAACATTAACAATGTCTACACACTATTTCTGATCAATCTGATGTTATTTTAATGGACAAAAAACTTGCTTTTTTTCAAGAGCAAGGAATTTTCTAAATGACCCCAAATGGAGATGTCGGCTGTAGAAATGTCAGTTCATTCATTAAGAGAAAAGACCATTTTCTTCTATGGAACTCCACCCACCAATCATATCACTGCACAAAAGATATCGCCGTCATGCCCGTGCTTGTATCTCCTGTGCAGTGATACGATTGGTGTGTGAATCGATTGGTGAGTTCCATAGAAGAAAATAGCTCCTACATTTAACTGCTCAGTACAAAGTCTAAGGATTATCTTAAGTAACTGAGTCATGATTTCTGGTAAGAGACATTGCTGTTGAATATTTTAAATGTATTTTTTGGTGATTTAATCACCAAAGAAAGAATACCATTCAGTCCGAATATATTCAAGAGAAGACTGACATTCCTACGGCCGATATCTCCAAAACTAGGCACCTTCTAGCGTAGCAACCTAGACAGATTGATAGCTCTATAGTCTCTCTAAAACATACCTTTTTCTGTATTTGAGTGGACTGCCCCTTTAATATGACAGACTCAGGAAGCCATACCTGGATGTTCTTCTCACAATCAGTGTGCTGGTGCAGGGCCAGCTCGCTATCCAGCATAAACTTCTTGTCGCATTTGTTGCAGACATGCATGTGCTGGTGCATGGTGCTCCCATACTTCTGCTCAGACCTGGAGGTGCTTAAGGTGCGGGGGCACTTGCCAGAGTTGGTGGGTGTTGGCACGAACAGCGCCCTCTGGGGGTCTTGGGGTGACAGCTGCATCTGTTCAGGCTGCTCCCCAGCTTTCTGCTGGCCAAGCGTCCTTGAGAAGGAATGTGTAATACTAATAGCCTTCTGGCTCCCCCTTGTGGGGTGTGACATATCAGCCTCCCAAGCTCTGCTGGTCCGTAAGTCCTTTGCTGTCCATCTCTTGCGATATCTCCTTTTGCTCTGCTGCTCCTCATCCACAGAGTTCACCCAATCCGCCTCTACCACAGAGACACGACCCTGGGAAGGAGGTCCGGTGGGGGTAGCCAACCTGTCCCCCTTACAGACACTGAGAGTCTGATTGTTGAGATTCACCTCCACAATTATTTGTTGCTGTGGGTAGGGCTCTTCCTCCAGCTTGGCAGCCTCCTCCTCCAAATCCACTGATTGCACAAAGTGACTACAAGGCTGACCCACACTGCACTCCTGCACAACCTCTAGAGGGCACTGCTGAGGGCCCACCTGGGCCAGAGGCTGCATTTGTCCCAAACCCTGCTCCTGGCCAGGGTACAACTCAGCTTCCTGTGTTCTCTGGCTGCCATTCTGAGTCATCCTCATCCCAGACCCTCTCTGCAGGTGTTGATGAGATATTATAAGAGCACCAGAGAGAGAAGACTGCTTCAGCTGGCCTTGTTTTCTGAAAGTGTGTATCCTCCGTGCCCCCTTTCAAGTTAAAGGGTAACAAAAAGTGGTTCCACAATCCCCAGAAACAAAAATAAGTAAGAGTATTTATAAAAATGCTTTAAAAACACAGCATATACCTCAATGCATTTCTGAAAGTATGAAATGGCTTGAAGGGGTTCATATACATTCCACAGGTATGCAACTCTGCACTAAATCAGGAAAATGACGAGACGAGAGGCTTATGCCAGTAAGGAAGTTGCTCCACCAAGCTATCATGCCCTTCTACTAGCAAGTATGGCAGCTCATCAGTGGCGCTGGTCCACTGGAGACAAGGGCTGGGTGGTGGCAATGCTGGTATTCAGATGTTGCCTAAAGCTTGAGAGGGAGGCAGCCGTCTTACAAGATCATGATCTGCAGAAAGGCAGAGAAGGGGTGAGTCAGAGGAGGTCATTTAAAAATCCAGAGATTAAGTCAAACCCCAATCACTCCCCCCCTCCTCTACTCTGGGCACCATGGCGGAATCTCCCCAGGTACACAACAGCAAAGAAAAACTAAAGCCTAGCTTTTCTCATGCAGAAAACGCTACAGTGTCTCACCGCAGGGCTTTCATTTCATTACCAGAAAACCACACACGGCACGGCAAATTAAGGACAAGGTTGCACAGTGTCAACACTCTAGTGCATACAGTATGTGACCTGCCCTGTCAAATGCCAATTTGAGTGACACAAATGCTACCTCTCCTTCTCCTGCAGGTCCTTCTGCCGCAGGTCCTTCTCCTGCAGGTCCTTCTGCCACAGGTCCTTCTCCTACAGGTGCTTCTCCTGCAGGTCCTTCTGCCGCAGGTCCTTCCACACACTCTCAAATACAAACACAGTAACATCATGTGAAGTGAGGGTCAGAGCAGTCAACTATTCTCAGATAAATTTCCCTTGACAGCAGTATTTGGGGACAAATAAAGTTTTTTTAATTGAATTGAACTCGCCCCCAGGAAGTCATGCGGTGGAAAAACTGCATCTCAGCAGATTAGCAATAAACAAATATCAAAGAAGAGGCTGGTGGAAAGCTTCTTTCATTTGTAGGTTTGTTTATTTGCTTTGCATGCAAAAGAGTCACACCTAAGATTGGCTCAGCTCCATTGCAACTTCACTAAGCCTATTCTCCAATGCTTCCCAATTTCTCTAAATAACCGGATCTTTGGCATTGTATCTCTTTCAAACCCTGAACGATATCTTTAGATCCATCTTGTCCTTCTTCGGACCATACTTTCTTCCCTTTTCCAGATTCAGTTTAACAGCCTATGTGTACATGCCAATTTAAGCAATCTCAGCGTTTTTTTTAATTACTCTTCCATTAGCACACCTATATGTTTTATCAGCTTAATCTCTTAATAATTGTAAATTAATCAAAGCATATATGGCAATATATGGCAAATCAAAAAGCTTTATGATATCTGTATACATGTTTGACTAGTTTACTCATGAATATCACTCTTTTATCTTCCTTCAAACTCCACACTGTAGCCCAGCCTTGTATGTTTGTACACATACTGCTGCATTTAGTGAAAATGGTTGTAAATGTCTCTTTTCCAGTCAACCCTTGGCTTGCATATGCCCCCCATCACACATGCTAGACAGTTCCTGTTGTGAAATGGCTGTTCTTTTCAGTTTATCAGCTTACATGCACCAATCAGCCATAACATTAAAACCACTGACAGGTGAAATGAATAACATTGATTATCTTGTTACACAGGTGCCATTATATATTGGGGAAGTGAACAGTCAGTTCTTGAAGTTATGATGGAAGCAGGATAAATGGCCAAGCGTAAGGATCTGAGTGACTTTGCCAAGGGCCACATTGTGATGGATACAATTGTGACTGGGTCAGAGCATCTCCAAAACAGCAGGTCTTGTGGGATGTTCCCAGTATGCAGTGGTCAGTATCTACCAAAAGTGGTCAGAGGAAGGCCAACTGGTCAACCAATGACAGGGTCATCGGCGCCCAAGGCTCACAGATGTGCATGGGCAGTGAAGGCTA
>JAODJW010000094.1:28938019-28953027 GCA_026777045.1 Hyperopisus bebe
ACACACACACCTTTGCTGCCGGTGATCACAGGGACGTTGCGGGGGCGGGAGCGGCAGTCAAAGATAATTGGTTTTTGCACCCAAGGAATGACAAAGTGGGTACCCTCGCCCACCACGGTGTCCTGCACCCCCCGAAATCTGTCGAAGATCACAGCCTGATGGCCAGCATCCACTGAAACACATTTTTAAAAAAATCATACAAATATTATATGATGCACACCTCGTTTAAAATGTTTATGGTCACATCTTAAATATGTTGATCAAACACAGGATACAAACTGGTAAGATCACTTCTCTGAACTTCTATTATTTTTAAAGCAGAAACCAACCTCTTCAGGGTTCTAAATGAGCATAAAGAAATTTCTGTCATTCTCACCATTGTAAAGCGCAGAGTTCACCACTCCACCGCCAATAGCCAGGGCCAGACCCAACTTCCCAAGGGACTCAAACAATTTTGCCATTCTGACTAGCAGCTCTGCAAGGAAAGGGAACATCGCACGGTTAACTACAGAAACTTCACTGCACAGTGGCAACCCTGAACACACTTCAAAATCAACGGACCAGTCAAAATTGAAATATTTTCTGCCTATATGTAAACATTTATGTGACAATTACAGTGAATGACACAATCTTATTTTAAAATCCACACTAGATTAATATAAAAAGGAAAAATAGAAAGGGCACATTACCCTAGGCAAAATCTTTGTACATAGTATTTTTTTCCAGAATTTAGGAATACAAAATTACACCCCAGCTCTTACATATCTCGGAAAGTCAAGGACAAAAATGCAGCTTTTAACTGGGATCTTCGGGCGTCAATTTACCGATAACGGAGCAGCTACTTTAATATAAAATCTAACTGTAGCTGCAGCCTGGCCTTCGATCCCTGTCCGCCACCTGCAATCGGCCTGCACTCCGTCTTTGAGTTAATCACACATGCTGGCGCTTAGCTAGCAAGCGCCGACTCAGATAACGTTTTACTACCAGTTACCGAACCTGTACCACACACACACACTCGGTTATCACTACATGATACGACTTTTCAGAAAAACGGTATTTTTAAAAATGTGGATAAATCTTAAAAGGCCATGCTGCCAGTTTTCGTTAGACTGCCATATCTATGCATAAATATCGGAAAGTTGACAATTCAGTATATTTAAGTATATTTCTCAGTTTAAACTCCATTTATGAGATATGAACAGCATATACAATTTACGATTGCGCTTCATTCTGTGACAAATAAAACCAAATTACCTACTCTATACACCGGCCGGATCCTTCGGTATGACCTCCAACACACTGCTCGGTACAGGCACCAACGCACACATTGAACAGTCCTTAGCGCATGCCTACCAATTTGAACAATCTCTTTCCTGATTGGCTTGATTCTGCTGCAATAAACATACTGGGATTTGTAGTTTTAATGTCGCCATTGTCACGCCAGAATTCCAGCTTGCTTCTGAAGCGTTGTGTTAAATACATAGGTATTTCAATTCAAATAAAATCATACTAGTATATAAAAAACACTATGACTTCCCCCAGACTTTCCTATGCTACTTTATAAATCTTGTTTAGTTAAAATGTACCATCCATATATCTTCCAATTGCTTATCCTGAAAAAGTAATACACAACTGAAATGTGCTGTCATCTAAAATAGGTTATATATCCATCCATTTTCTGTAAAATAGGTTATTTTATATTTCTCACCATGCTAGTGGTCAACGATCGAAAATCACGTCCAAACTCAGACTCATTCATCATACGGCAAAATATGTTGGAACAAAATGTTCAACATTTTACATTATGTGATGATTATATGAAGTTATCAAATGCACCCTGCTTCTAATATACTTTATTTCAATGAGTGGATATAAAGACAAATGAATAAATACAGTCAGTTATCAGAACTATCCATTATTTTAGACAAGAAAAAAGCACAAGTGTCCAAAAATAGAAAGAAATGCAATACAAGCTATCTAGCGCACATCGTTTTGTAGTAAATATCACACCGTGGAAATTATTCATTTGAAAGATAATTTACAAAAGTCATATAATCCTTATTCTAAAAAGACGGGCTAAACATAGCCTAACATTAACACGCGAATTACACCTTAATTCCCACGCCTCTTAACTACACGCCATCTAGCGTTTCAGAAGAAACAACGCATACAGTCTTGTTTTACTTTCTTTTTCTTAAAAATGTCGGTGCACGTAAACAGTCCTCATTTTGAGAAGGAAATAATAGGTATTTTGGGATTCTATAAAACTGCGTCATTTATTTCAAACATACTATAACACACGGACGCCAAAACCCCGTGAAAATGCATTAAAAGATAAACTAAACTGTACTTCGTGTAAGTTTGTTGTTTTTACTTTCTTTCTTAGCATGCGGAAGATTTTGTCGTGTCAAGAAACACGGGTTGTAGCGTCGCACATTCTGAAGGAGAAATAGGTAAATGCACTTGTTAATATTTGCATGTCAATTTTTTCCCGAGATGTTGCATTAGAAGTTCCAGTGCATGTCTCCATTTCCAGTTAAACTAACGATGAATTGTTACTAACAACGTTATTCAATGCATGACGTAGATTTAACCAGTGTCTTTAACTCAATTGCTATGCCTACTGTTGTCAAGGACACAGCTTATAAGCAAAGCCGTTAGACATGGTTTACGGAAAAGTAAGTATATATTAAAATGCATGATAAAATTGCAGTATGTACGAGTATTGCTTTAATGTTGCATTGTTTAATTTTCTTTTCAGAGTTCAGGTGTAAATACGGCCAAACCTCTATTTGGAAGATGGAAGGAGATGGACAGACTGTCAGGGTATGTGGACTACCGACGGATATGGAGGAAGAAAAGCTAACAGATAAGCTCTACATCCACTTTTTGAGGCAGAGAAACGGAGGTGGGGAAATAGCCTCAGTCGTCATCTCCAAAGTCCATCCTGGCTGTGCACTGATTACCTTTGAGGACAGTAAAGGTCAGTGGGCAATTTGAAGAACGTCAATACATGACTCAAAAAATAAAGAAATAGGTACAAAAATTTGGATGGGGAGGAATCCAGGATCAAGGTTACCTTGGAATTATCTTATCACCATGAAATAAAAATATTACTTACAAGTAGTTTGAGGTTAGATATGAGGTGGATTTGAAGGATTATAGCTGTCTGTTGGTGCCTGTTAATAGTAACAGTGATTGTTTTTGCAATGCAGTGGCTCAGAGGGTAGTTCAGCACGGAAAACACATCCTACTGGCTGACGATGAGAAATACGAGCTGACTGTGAGTCTGTTCAAGAGAAATGTGAACCGAGATGAGGTAAGAAGAACAAGTAAAACAAATCACACCTTCTTTCAAGCCGTGATTCCATCACTTTACTTCTTGTGCCTTCTGGTGAATTTCAAATTCTACATGGGTGTGACAGAATAACTGCCGCCTTAGAATAAAATATGAGCGCCCTATGAAGGATCAGAGTTATTTCACATAAAATTCAGATATTAATGTTAATTCATGTCCTTCTTTATTTATCTCTCTTACCCTTCTGTCATTTTACCCTCTCCTTTAGGTTCTTGTACAGTTACAGCTCACTGTAAACTACAGCCAGCTTCCACTGGGAAAAGGGACAGTGACCCGCCTACAAAAAGGCTTCCCTACTGTAGAGCTCAAATTCAACCCTGAGAAAGAGCTTTGTACCTTGAGTGGTAGCTACTCTGAGGTTCAGGCCCTGATCAACCAGATTCTGGGCCTTTTAGAGACACAGGCATGTGGAACCACCTCTGTGCTTGGGACAGATGGACAAGTAAGCAAAAAGAACCATGATAGTAAGGGAAGGCATCACCACCGGAGCAGCAGAAGTCAGGAGAAGAGCACACAGCCTGGAAAAGCCATGGATTTGAATGTTGGAATATCAGGGGAAGCAACGTCAGAAAGACTTCATTACTCTGGCCTTGAACAGGATGATTATGGGGCGCGGGCAGCCCATACAGAGGAGCCTTCACTGGAGGACTACTCCGTGGTTCTGGACTCTGACATCTTCCGCTACCTGCAGCAGTTCTGTGGTGAAGAATACATGCAGATCTTAAAACAGCACAGGGTGGAGGTTGTGGATGTTACCACCCAGGATGTCACCACGCTCTATCTGCGGGCCCTAGAGGGCGCAAAAGGTGGTTCGAGGAAGCAGCTGGACCGCATACAGCAGGTGCATGGGGAGCTGAGCCAGTTGTACCAGGAGAAGGAGATCAGGTTACGAAAGGAGCAGCTTCCCAAGAGGTGGCTTCTCACGACTGACCTCAAGGCAACTTGCGAGGCCCTGCAGCTGCAGATGCCCAAACTGATGCTCACTGATGATGAAACATATATTTACCTCGTGGGCAGCAGCAGCGACGTCTCTGAGGCTAAACAGCATCTCCTTTACATTCGAGATTCAGAGGAAGGCTTTATGCAGAAGAGAGCAAGTTACACTCAGTCAGGGGAGCAGGAGGTGAGGGATGTACGTATTTTCACCTCCACGGCCAAAACACATGACGGCAGCGAGGACAAGCTGTACAAAGGAACCAGAGCTATGGGAGCAGAGGCAGGTAGGCAGTACATGTTAGCTGCCAGCTTCAAGGAAGTCAATAATGAAACTCCTGGGGAAAACTGTGTAAAATCCTCACTGGATGATACATTTTCACATGTAGATACACAGAGAGATTTCTCCTATCCTAATTTAAAACAGATGACAAGTAATGAGCAGAGGTTAGGCAGTGGACGAGTTAATGATGGGGGTGGACTTAGAAGGTTACCTATCCTTCAAGGACTAAGTGATCCTGGTCAGAGTAAGCTTTTTAAGAGGACCGACTCTGCATCTGCCTCCACAAGTGAAGTTAGTTCACTCCGGACCTTGGTGCCAACCAGTGCTGTGTTACCCAATAAAGCAAAATACTTTATGGGCCCTCCTTCTACCTTCCAGAGTGACCTATTTCAGGAAAAAAGTCTCTTCAATACTGTAGCGCCTTCACCGAAACTGGGAGCCCAATCCACTCTGAGAAGGAGTAACAGTTTTTCTGGCTTAGTGCGCTCTCAGCAGGATGGGAAAGACAAAGATGTGTCAAAGGGCAACCAAAGAAAGAGTAAAACTGGAACTACTGGTGTCAGTGACAGCAAAGGGAGATGGGGAATCTACAGTGTGGAGGTGCCTATTTCAAAAGATACATGGATTTACATGAAGGATGTGTATCACGCTTGGGTTGAGGACATAAAGACCTCTGTGAATATCAAGGAAATTAAATCGGCAGACCTTTTCACTCTCATGTTGAGTGGGACTGACCCAGAAAAGCTCAGCAACTGCCAGCAAGAGGTTAAGAAGCAAATATCTGCTGTTTCCGCTGATTTTAGCGTACAGGAACTGTCACTGACGAAGCTGGGTGCAAAAGACCTAAACATAACCTTGGATGTTTGTTGCACGGAATTGAGAAGAAAGTTTCATAAGGTAAAGATTGTTCAAAATCCAGAGGCCTTACATCTTTCGGGACCAAAACAGTTGTGTGATGAGGTGTATTTAAAAATATTAGAGGCCTTAAGTAATGCAACAAAAAGGAAGATGTCAAAGGAAGAGGAGATCTTCGGGGTGGATACCAACCATACCAATTTAGCTCCCAGTCAAACTCAGCACTCCCCCCCTCAGGAACAGATCGAATTCCATAAAGACCAAGAGATTCCCTACAAAAGTGGCAGAGTGATTAATGGAAGTCTACTTCGGAGTTCTACCAGTAGCAGTAGTACCCTGGGCAGTGAAGGCACACAGAGAGAAGATGGAAGTGTGCCCAGCAGACTAGGAAAAAACAATATCCAGACATGTGATTTGGCAACCAATCTTGGTGAAAGTAATCAGCCTGTTATGAAGAAAGATCCTGTTTTGAAGCATATGCTGGGAAGGTATGGGAAGACAGGCAGAGCGAGCCTCAGTACTGATACACCTCAGACTCCCCTGATAGAAGGCAGCCAGATTGCTGTGGCACAGAGTGTACCAAAAGTACTGTCATCCTCTGATTATAAGACTCAAAAGGTCTTGGGGCCAAAAGAGAAAATTACACAGGGGAATGCTCTTAATAACCACACTTGTCTTGATCCAGAAGACCAAAAAAATCCACTCTGGGAGCACTCCAAACAGAAGGATCCCAAAACTTCGAGGCGGACACACGAGGAAAGCCAGACTCAGGAATATAAAAGCAAGACATGTGTATGTGGAATGAATGAGGGACGAGTGCTCAGGTTGGCTTCTGGGATCCACTTCTGCTCCAAGTGCCCTGTAGAGTCCCATGACACATGCAAGGTCTACCAAAAAGTCAGTGGCATCAGGGGCAAAATGATTTTCCATGAGATGTCTTTGAGCTTGCCTGGACACCCAAAGGACATGACACTTAAGATTTCCTACATCATTCCGGATGGTATCCAAGGGGTAAGTTTTTCCCATTAAAATAATTTTTTAAAGCCATAGCTAGAATTGCTAGGATTTTAGTCTTAACTCTTGAAGGCTACATGTAAGCAGATGTTCCCCTTTTCATGCTTCCTGTTTGTATATAAGCTAGAAACTAGAGACAAGGCAAATAACATGTAGAGTACAGATACCCCCCGTCCATTCGTGGGAATGGCTGTGGCCGTATGATAATAAAAACTAAAATCTATGTCTTAATGCTGGACATAGCGGCCGCTGTTTATAAAATGCACGAGCAGGCTGTAGGTAGCATTGACAGCCAATGAAGACACGGTACTGTACAGAGCTGCCTGATGTTTAAAGAATCTTTGAATACGGAACTTCCTAAAACTGACACGCTACGTCGCATGATATGTTGATTGATACTATGCAAGGGTTTCATGTTTTATAAAAGATAAAAAGATAAGAATGATTGTGCATTACTGTTCTGTAATGAATGTTTTCTTACAGTAGGGCAGAGTAGCCTAAACTTTCTAAGTGACTATGGTAATGTTTGGTCAGCATCCAAATCATTTAACGTACTGTTTAACAGAACATAATGTGGATGTTAAACAGGAGATACCCATACCAGTCATAAGTCTGGAGACACTGAAAATCATTTGTTTTTTAACAAGATAATGAGCCTAAGCACACCTTATGTACAAGGAAAAAGATGGAGTACTGCAACAGGTGACCTGACCCCCAGAACCGCCCACCTAAACCATATAGAGCTGGCTTTGGATGAGAAGGATCAAAGAGTAAGAGCAGGGTAGCAAACTTGTGCCAGAAATTTGTGGATCCTCTTTCAGAACTGTTGGAGCAATCTTCTAGGTGGCTACATCTGGAAACCGGTTGAAAGAATGAGTCTGCAATGTATCATAGAAGCAAAAGGGGGGCTTGGAGAGTCTAAAATCTGAGAGAACTTTGAGATGTTTCAGCAGCTCTCTTGGTCATTTCAGTATTCGATATGTATCACTTTATTACCCTGCGACCTTTTACTGTAAGATGAATAACAGCTAAAAGAGAGACCAATACATTAAAAGCATGTGTCTCCAGACGTTTGACTGGTTCTGCATTTACAATGACACTGAAGTACTACATATATTTTGAATTTACTAATTGTGGCTGAGAGTTGTGTTTACTTGAACGGCCAATATATATTCTGTTGCTGCCTATCATGTTACGCCTTTTACAGGAGAATCATCCAAATCCCGGGGCCCCTTTTGTAGGAGGCACATTTGAAGCGTACCTCCCACTCAACGACCAGGTGCGGAGGCTGCGCCCAATGCTGGAGAAGGCATTTGATCGGGGCCTGACTTTCACTGTCAAGGTCGGCCAGGTTGACTGGGGCAGCATACCACACAAGACCAGTATGGAACTCAAGTCAAAGTGAGTCAGTCTGTGCTTCAATGTGGTATGTATAACAACACAACAGGCTTAAACGTAGTGAGTCAAAGCTCACTGCAAGGGAGCACATGGTGAGATAAAGGCTGAGGTTTGCATTTCACCATCATCCTCTGCTTTCCCTTTGTAGAAATGGATACCCAGACTCCAGCTACCTCAGAAAGTTAAGTGAAGTGCTGACAGCTTTGGACCTTGAAGATGGCAGAGAAAGTACAAGAAGACCTGAAAAGAACAAAACCTGAATATTGTCTAACCTACATTTACTCTATGTGCCTTTACATCAGTATATAATGGTAGATTTGAAAATTACTTGTAATGACTTGTAAATTATGAACAGGTAATTTGTAACATTCTTTTCCAATCAATCCATATTTTAACTGCATATCCATTATAGGCTTATGGGGGGGGGGGTGGGGGGGCGGGTTGTGGTCTGGAGCCTATCCATTTAAGCATAGGGTACAAGGCAGGGGTGCCCATAGATAGGATGCCAGTCCTCCGCAGGGCATGCCACATGCCACATTTCTGTATATTTTGCAGTCTTAATTATGCAACTAACAGCTGAATGCTAATAAGTGCATTTTTGACAGAAGCTACCACAATGTACAAAACCACGTGCACTTGATAATCTTGTTAGCTTTTTGTACCACATACTGTACTCTTCCAGGATTTTAATAAAACATAGTATAAAAACATCCATGCAAACATGAAAACTAAAAAATAATTTTCTGTTAAATATACAAAGCTTTTGAGGAAAATATTCCAGGCGGTTAGCGTTACTAAATAATTACACTGATTTTTTACAGGGTGAAAATTGATACCAAAATTTTTAAATTTTGTTGGAAAATTTAGATACAGAAAAAAACCTAATGAGGATATGTTTACACCATGCTGCTTACTCACAGCAACTACACAATCATTTATTATATGGTGTAGTATATAACATTATCATTAACAATTTTATTAACGGTAAGAAAATTTCTATAGTATTATTGGTTGATTTAAAAACTTGGAAATGGCAAATATGTTTTTGTGGGACTGTTAGCATTCTAACAGTGTCTGTGTAAGTAGCACTGCCGTTTCCCTTCAGAATTACGGGTTTAATTCCAATTTGTATGTATGTGTTTGTATGTTTTCCCTTTGCACTGATTTCCTCCAGGTCCTCTGGATTTCTGTAACAGTGTATGACATGACGGGCACGTTAGCCCATTGTCAGCAAAGCCGTCTTGCTCCACGTTGAATAAGCAGGAGGAATGAGATGGAATGGTTTTTTTGAGAGATATGTAAAGATGATCCAAACTCCGTAAGGTCCACCTGAGTTTATGTTTGAATGTGGTTGAGCCATGGCATCATTAGAAAAAACATATTTGCTGGCTGTATTGCACACATTATTCTCTGACATGCAGGCCTGAATGTAAATAAAATCTACAGGAAAATTCTACAGTTCTATCATATTCTGTTTAATAGCATTTTGATGGTGTGTTTTTATAATAGTAATTACATTTGTATGAAGCAAAACAGAAGTGTAAAGTCCATGAAAGTTGGACTGTAAAGTGGTCCTCCATGTAGAGAGAGATTGTAGTTTTGAATTTTTTACCAGGTAACAGTACAATACACATTTGATCCACTAAATAGAATAATAAATTCTAGAGGATGAAAAAAAAAACAGAAGTTGGAATGGCTATTACTGTGTTGACAAAGATTTGCATAAAAAACACATTGTCTCACTAACAAGAAGGGATGAGATGCAGGGGGAGATTTTTACATACGATTGTCCAGCAGCCTTGAAAGACACTTGAGCTCCCTTAATTGTTCTTTTTGTGGTTAAGATTTCAGTTAAAGTAATTATTTACTGAAGGTTTTCAGTTGCTAATGTATTTGAGTGTCTGATCTTCAAAGTATGGTCTGGGGGAAATTTCTACCAAACTGCTAATGTATAGGTTATTGGTCTAGTGCAGTGTATCCCTACCTGGTCCTCTGGGACCCGCAGATGGTCCAGCTCCTTGCCAGACAGTCTGTATTTTTGCTCATCTGAGCAAAGATGTAGACTATCTGCGGGTCCCTGAGGACTGGAGTGGGAAACACTGGTCTAATGCACATATGCAACTAGTACAAAACAATATCTTATATTTCATTCTTTGGTGCCAAACCCTCAATTGCTCCTTTAATTTAAGCACTTTACCAAAAACCTGATATTTCTTGTAAGGAATGTGAGGATATTCTGAAGTACTATTATAGAATATTTATCTAGGATTTAGAAGATTATTTCTGAAAGCTTAGTTTGCTGCACTCCCTCCATGTGTCCCTGTGAAAGTGTCCACCACTGAGTGACAGTAAGTTTGTCATCATGGCTGCTCTTTTGATATAGAAATGGGAGCAAATAAATTCTACTAAATGACCAAACCCTCCCTGCTAATGTGGAGCAGCGCTGACCTTTTGCATTTTGAGAGCATCAGCAGCAGCATTAACAAGTTATAAAATCGTTTATAATTGTTTTGGATCTTATTTTATTTCACTGTGGGTATGACTCACCAGTCAATAGAAAAGCCCTCCTATGGTAATTTATGAAACAACTGAATATATTAAACACAGCTATTAGTTATATCAGGGATTTTCTAAAATGAGGTCAAGGTGTGGATCTTGTTGGCTCCGATCAGACACACTACCCACCAGCTTAGAGCTTGCAACAATATTCAAGTGTGACAGCATCATATGAAAAGCACCCAGTTACTGTGGCTGTCTGGTTAAGCACAAACCTCAAATGACAGTTACTGTTCATTGAACACTGTAATTCTCTATATCAACATCACATTATATTTATAAAGCATTATATTATTCATAGCATTATAAGCATTTCCCATTGCTTTGATGCAAAATTCAAATGAAGGATCAATTTATGCAATTGTGCAAGTACAATTGTCTCTCTCATTCAGTCTTAGTCATGAAAATGGATTACACTGTTTTTCTTTTGAATTTCATTACTCACATGTATACATCATCATGCTGATTGTGTAAATACTAACATGCAAAATAGTCAGCTGTCAAACATGTATTACATGAATTTCATTGATATAGCACTGTCGCAAAGTTAAAGAAAATGAAACTGGTAATACAGAAAATGAATGGATGGGGTTACTAATATGTTAATTTTAATTTCTCACTTTATATGGGAACTAGATGACCAAAATGATGCCTCATGAACCATTTGACTAGATGGTGCTCTTGGCTTGCTTTGGGGCATGCGTTCAGCCCATTTTTGAACAGAGAGGGCACCATCTAGTGGGGTCAAAAAATACAGCAAACGTTGTTTTGGCCATCACTAATAGCATCCAACCATGGCAGCCTAACCTACAGAGCCACACACTACCTGTTTACACCACGTGGGCAACGCTAACAAACTACAGTTCCTGAATATGGAACATTCAGGTCTCAGACAGGAACTACAGCCTGGTGCCAGAATGCAGGCTGGTTTAATAAGAAGGAATTAAGTTAATCCTAGCAATCACCTTTTTAAAGCCTAGAGAAATCCATCCTACTCAAATACTAAGAAGAAAAAATCTCCTCAGTTTCACAGCCTGTGATTTCTACCCATTTCTTTTCATAGCTGAAGCGACAATGTCGACCAGAGCATTGAATCCTGAGCGAGAAGAGGGAGACACAGAGAGGCACCAGCATAGATCCACAGTGATTTTACAAAGCAATTCGTCAGAGCAAAGAGTGTTTTTACATCAAAAAAATACAATAAATTGTATCCGTGAGCATCCGAACCCATGCAGGACTCCATGACTGAGAACTATGGGCAGCGCACAGCAGAAGCAGACACGTCATCTAAAAAGTCACGTCTCCCCCTCTCAATTCTCTTCCTTCTCGGGTTCCTCGTCCTTTGCTGTGTCTTCCTTGAGTTCTGCCTCCTTCTTGGCCTCCTCCTTCGACTCCTCCTCCTTCTTGGGCTCTGGCAGAAGGATCACCTTGCCGATGTTGAGTCGTTCCTGCATACGCCTCATAGCGTCGCCCACCTGTGCCATTGGGCAAAGAGGTTTTTGGAGAGAGCGGAAAGGGGGAGAGATGGGGAATAAAAAACAAAAACATAGTGGATGAGCAGGGTGACTGGACATCATTTTTCTCCTCCTGTCCCAACATTAACCAGATAACTCCAAGCATCACTCTCAATTGTGCATGTGTGTATGTCTGAAAATGAGCAAAATGGGATGAGTGAAAAGAAACATTCCAATATACTTCAATTTGGTAAAGAAAAAAATGCATCATTTCGAGAATCCTGATAGGAGGAGGAGGTACTGACGGCTATTGATAAATTTTGCAGAGTGGGGGGGGCTGATGGAAAAAAAAAACATTCATATAAACTTTATCTTAGAATATTACAATATTCAGAAAATCATCTCACACCCCTACAGTCTAACAACTGCTAATTGGTATAATGCTCCTGCTAAGGCTGAAGAATATCTAGAAAATATGCTTAGATGGCTTAGATGATTGTGTTCATGAGATGTCCTCTACTGCCACGTATCGCTGCTGCTTCAGTTTAAGGGTGATTTGTCTGAGGTGTATCAAGTGTAAAATCCACATGTTCTTCTATAGTGGTAATAAGATCCATTAAAGATAAAACAGAGTGATAAGATCAAATAGATTTCTGTTCAAGGTGACGATAAGCATCACTAATCTAGTTTAACATTTACACTTGCTGGTCAATCTCTCTATCTCTGCTCACCTGCTCGAAGTGGTGGACGGAGTCCACACGCGGCTTTATCTTGCCTTGCTTATACAGCTCCAGCAGCTTGCCCACCACCTCCTCAAAGACCTCAGGCTCCTTGTAGAGGTGCCCAAATTGGAAGCCACACACCACCTTGTTGGACTGCATAAGAGCCATGGCCTTGATAGAGAACTCGTTGTACCACATTTTGGCCAAAGCCATCCGGTTCTTCTTTGGACCCGTCAGTGCATTGGCAAAGCCTGGTGAGGACAGCGAGGAAGATTAGATTCATCTCTGCTCACCAAGCAATATTATAATTCGATCAGAATTCTAAACAGACAAGGACCGTAAAGCAGAAGCTAGAGTTGTATGACACTCTTAAGATAATTTTAAATATATACAGAGATAAAATGTCATAACTCTGCAATATACATTTGGATTGTAGAGTGAAACATATTACTTCAACTAAGCACTTATTCTTGATTAGTTCAAAAACCTTGGACAAGCTGAATGTTTAAACCAATTAGATATTTAATAATTTTCTGGAACCAGCTGAGTAAAGTTGACTCGATGACCTGGAACCCAACAAAAATGAATACTAAAATTCTGTTTAGCTAGCTTGGTCAACATTTTTACAATGGTGTAATACTAAAAGAGGCCTTCTGTTACTCATGTTCAATATAATCAAGCGCCAACAGAAGGGCACCGGAATCCGATGTAAAAATTGAGCTTTCTGGTATGTGAATACCAACAGGCAATTGTTCAATTACCACCACAGCAGACACACAAGAGTCAGTTTTTGAACTGTCTGTGGAAATGAAACATGAAATGGAAACCTTTCCCTAACATCCACATATTGCTCATGGTAAATGTTGGGTTGAATATGGGACTTTTTGTTCCTTGACAGGCCCAGGACTGCATTTGCTTTCTTCAGATCCTGGGGAGGGATACTATAGATCTGTGTCCAGTCTAGGATGTTCAGGTCTATATTTAGGTGATCCAGGTGAGGTCTAGATCCTTGATTCTAAAGGTTGAATATACTTAGGTCTATAATCATTCAGATTAGAATGTTTCTGGTTGGAAACTACAAAGTAAGCTAGATTGCATGTATTGTTCTTCAGCTTAGTTGCATAATGTATAGACCATTTCAGGGGTCTGTCCTTGAGTGAGGGTTCATTGGCTTTCACATACAGACTTTGCATAGGAGACATTGGGAAGATCCTCAGAATAAGACATATATCTCGATGATGAACAGTGTCTAGTGACTTTTTGTATCATTTTCTAGTTGCATCATAAACAATACTCCCATACTCTTATTCTGAGTATATTTATTTAAATGTAAGAGTACAGACTTTACTGCACCCCATTTAGTTTCTGCCAAAGACTCGTAGAGTATTAAAAATATTTTGATAATTTATTTGGGGTCAGGAGTATTTCCTAGAGACAGAAGGTGAAATGTCTGAAGACTTCAGCCAACCACCACAGTTCAACAAAATTAACTGTAAAACCACAACAGTTCCACTGGATCATACGATTCCAAAACCAAGTGGGTGAAACTGGTAAAGTTCCCCAAGTCTTGCCTCTTTGAGAGCAAGTAACATCACTCACTTCTACATCTCTAAATTTGCTGAGTCTTTGAATAATCATCTTGACTTGCTTTCATTGTAGTTGACATTCTTTTATTAGTTTGGTTTTGACTAGTCTGGAAATGGGCTGGTACAGTCTGACTTTGAGAATTTGCAGTCGTAGTTCTTGTAATAGAAGAACTCTTACTAATACTAACCGACTGAAGTCTATCTTTGGTGACTCAGGTCAGATCTGTCTGGTGCTCAATTATTCGGACTGATTTTTTGTCACAGAAGCAGCGGTTTTGGTCAAACGAAAAGATAGATACATTTCCATTTTTTTAAGCTTCAGAGTAGCTCACTTTTTTCACGCGTTTAACTTTTTGTGGTTCTTTTTTCTTGATCCATCCCATCCATTCATTTTCACTCTTACCATAAGTAACAAGTCTGCCCATGGGCTTCAGCAGATCAAAGCCCTGCTGGACGTCAGAGCCTCCCAGAGGGTCCAGGACAATGTCCAGACCTTTGGAATGATGAGAGAAGAATGAGGAGGTGATACTAGAGGAACTACATGTGTAACTATCAGGTCACAGTCCCCTCACCCTGTGCTTAAGCATAAATATATCTATATACAACAGAAAAGCTGCAGAACACAGGGCATATTTTGTCGATACTGCAGTCATTATGAATTATACATTATTATAGTTGTAGGTTATTTATTGGTAGAAGTTTAATGTCTGCCCCATTTAATTGTGTTTCTACTTTAATAAATATTCTAGATCATTTTCTGAAACACTGTCAAAATTTTCAAAACTTCATGTGCAGTCTATACTGTTCAGCTAATACTAGATTTTACCTGCAAAAGGCCAAAACTCATAA